>MU787549.1:57127-97681 GCA_026770625.1 Nicotiana glauca | reverse complement strand
TGGCTCATGGGTTAGGAAAGGCACCCAGGTCCGCTTGACTGGGGATACCCGGTCGAGCGCCGGTCATGTCCCTCGAGTTTGGGGCGTGACACAAGAAACATAAACTATGAGTCTTCCCAAAACCTGCACATGAATTGGTAAGGTGAAATATAGCACCCATTTATCAAGTTCTTTGCTTGAATTATCCTGGTTTTTTTCTTTCCTTTGCCATAATTGATCCACCAATGCATTGATAATCGTAAACCGCAAAAGCAGACAACCACACGATCCAATTGTGTACGGTGGTCTCCCCTACTTAGCTTTAAGCTACCATCACATAATGTAGAACCCATAAAGATTCCTTCTTCTCAATTACCATGATCTCGCACCGTCAACTCGCCAAAATTTCTCAAAATATCTTATTAAACTTTCCATGAACATTCCGAATTATTATCCACAATCGCACATTCGACCCTCTGCCGGGTAGTAAGTAGAACTCTTAGTAGAAACTTCATAAAAATCATGCAACTGCTAACCTGCTCACAGGAGATTACCCACTTGCGGAATTCCATACCAACATCTTCCAACGATGTTGCATTGGGTACATCTACCACGAATTTAGTAAACCCTCTTGAGTCATGCTCGCCCACTAGCTGCAAAAGTATGTTCATCCCCCATTGACATCAACTAAAAGTCCAACAATACGTTCCAAACTCGAAGTCACATTGCATCCAAAGATGATAATCAATTTCTCACACCTCTCTTCATCTCATGCAAACTCCTCTTTTTCATATTCAATCTTCCTCGATGCAGTAACCTCCATCCCAAATAAATATGTGGACCTAGTCACTTTCCACCACGATTCCCAAATCTGTCTAAAACTTTTCTCAAGGCATGTGGCTATCCTACTATAGAATCCATATGCTACTCTTCCACTCCTATATCGGTTAAACTAATCTCTTTAAGCAACTTCTCGACCACTACTTTTCATACTTGACCTGCTAGTAATTGTAGCAATTCAACCACCGCGAGACATCTCCCACCAGGTCTTTCCTCATCCTTCGATACCCAAATGCTGCCTCAAATCAAGATCCATCCCTGTAGCACCTAAACTAATAAATTCCTATCAACTTTAAGCCTCCTCGAAGATCATCTTTCTCGAGCCATCGGCATTAGAAACATCTATTCGATTCTAAAACCTCCATACACCACCATATCTAACAACCTCTTCTCATGCACTGTTTCACAACACCCTGCCCCGAAGGCAAATCAAGAAGAACATAACACTGTCGAATCTTAATGCATCAAACAAGGATGATGACACCACATCACAAGCGAGAATTCCACCACGCTCAAAAATATCAAGTCTTGTTTTTCCATCAACCAAAGCTCGAACATATATAGTCCAATTATTTTTCCTCTACTGGAATTAAATGTCGAATCTCTAAATCATGCACTGAGAAATCCTTCTTTCAAGTCATTCACTGACTCGACACATAAACAAGCACCCTACCGTAACACCACCACAATGCGATAACAATGCATGAATATCATAGCAATCCGTGCACAGCCTCAAAACCATTGGAAATGGATATAGTGAGCTGAAATGACAGAACATCCTTCCGCAAGGCGGCGATAATAGCCTGCCCGAATACGTAAGGAAAGACATACTGCACCACGTCTGTAGTACCACTATAACTCCTCGAAGCCCAAGTGATAAAATCTCTCCACGTCGCGTAATATTGAGTAGGAAGGAAATATAGGCATCAGCCTCAAAGGAATTAAATCGCAAGAAGAGGAATCAAGGAGGGAAGTGCTCCTAACGGCCCTGTAGCCTCTCGAAGATAAGTACAGATATCTCCGTACTGATCCGCATGCCTCTACTAGACTTTTGCAAGACTCGTGAAACCTAAGTGAACCTAACGCTCTAATACCTAGCTCTCACGACTCAAAATTCACTATAGGTCGTGATGGGACCTAACGCCACTATCAGGAAAGCCAACGATGATTGATCAACTTAATTACTCATTTTTATCATTTTAAAATCATAATTCCCATTTATTAAATAGTATAAAAGTCGATAGTCATATAAAACGCATGATTTTATTCTCCAATTTCTGTATGAAAATATAAATTTGGGAATACACTGGGTTGTTGTTATTGTTGTTGTATGAAAATATAAATTTCAACGTGAAATGATAATAATTACGTGAACTACATTAATGAACAGCCAGTAGGAACCCCCAAAATTAGTGTCACAAGTGTGTGAGCATCTACTAAGGAGTACAGTAATACTACAACATCCGTCTGGAATACAAGTTAGACATGAGGATATAAATAACTCTGATGGAGACTCAGTATGTTACATATCGTAACATGAAATGTAGCTCACCATAAAGTCCCTGCAATGGCCGCACCTCGGTGCCTAGTGGAGCACTAGAAACATATATATACATGTACAATAACTGCAGTAAGTGTATCATGAGTATGTAAATCAACGCGTACCTAGTAAGTATCTAGCCTAACCCTAGAGAAGCAGTGACGAGGGGTGGACATCGACACTTACTAGTGGTCCGATAAGACAGATACAGTAAGAAGTAAACAACTACAGGATAGAGCAGGTAAACGCTATGAAAAAATATAAATACGAGGTACAATCTTCCTCTGAACGGTAAACTCAAGCTCTTACTAAGAAATTACCTCCTCAACCGGAGTATATATAAAATGGACCTCACTAGATAGGTCATCACAACTCAAATCAGGAAAATACATGGATGTACTAGTTTCTTGTCAAATATTACGTATGACGCTGTTGAGGCAAATGGCCCAATCCATAAGAGTGTTTTATAGAAATGTCGCAGGGAATAAACCAATACCATCATACTGTGTGCACTGCCAAGGGTCGAAAGGCACGAACCATAGATTCATCTATTATACTATCGAGGAGAACAACCCAATCCCATTAGAATAAGAAGCTTTAATGGGTCCTTGACCCCACACATGAATAAACGTGTGAGTTATGAATTTTTAAGGGAACCTTTTCGATGAAAGTGCATAGCGCGGGAGAAATTCGTAAGAGGAGCACAATTAATCTACGGCTAATCATGTAGCTAGTCAAATCTCTACAATTGCAAGTCTATCACTCAACGCAAGCCCAGTCTCAATTTGTAACGTTAAATAAAGGAATTTAATAGGCAAGGAACAATTGAAATAGTACAGTTATAGCATGGTGTGAACCTAAGTATACCTACACATATCATGAATCTAGCTACGTACGTACTCTCGTCACCTCGTACGTACATAGCCCGCAAAACAAGTAGCACATATGAAACACATCACCTAGGGATAGTTTCCCCCTCACAGGGTTAGACAGGAGACTTACATCGCTCCAAAATTCCATAACTGTTTCCAAAGCTTCTCTAACACCTCAAATCGATTCCCGTCGATCCAAAACTAGTCAAACAATGTGCAAACAATGCAAGTGTGTCACAGCAATCCGGTGCATAGCTTCAAAACAATTGGAAATAGATATAGTGAGCTGAAATGACAGAACATCCTTCCGCAAGGCGGCGATAATAGCCTGCCTGAATACGCAAGGAAAGACATCCTGCACCACGTCTGTAGTACCACTACAACTCCTCGAGGCCCAAGTGATAACAAGCTCTCCACATCGCATAATATTGAGTAGGAAGGAAATATAGGCATCAACCTCAAAGGAATTAAATCGCAAGAAGAGGAATCAAGGAGGGAAGTGCTCCTAACGGCCCTGTAGCCTCTCAAAGATAAGTACAGATGTCTCCGTACTGATCCGCATGCCTCTACTAGACTTTCTCAAGACTCATGAAACCTAAGTGAACCTAACGCTCTAATACCTAGCTCTCACGACTCAAAATTCACTATAGGTCAGGATGGCACCTAACGCCGCTATCAGGAAAGCCAATGGTGATTGATCAACTTAATTACTCATTTTTATCATTTTGAAATCATAATTCCCATTTATTAAATAGTATAAAAGTCGGTAGTCATATAAAACGCATGATTTTATTTTCCAATTTCTGTATGAAAATATAAATTTGGGAATACACTGGGTTGTTGTTATTGTTGTTGTATGAAAATATAAATTTCAACGTGAAATGATAATAATTACGTGAACTACATTAATGAACAGCCAGTAGGAACCCCCAAAATTAGTGTCACAAGTGTGTGAGCATCTACTAAGGAGTACAGTAATACTACAACATCCGTCTGGAATACAAGTTAGACATGAGGATATAAATAACTCTGATGGAGACTCAGTATGTTATATATCGTAACATGGAATGTAGCTCACCATAAAGTCCCTGCAATGGCCGCACCTAGGTGCCTAGTGGAGCACCAGAAACATATATATACATGTACAATAACTGCAGTAAGTGTATCATGAGTATGTAAATCAACGCGTACCTAGTAAGTATCTAGCCTAACCCTAGAGAAGCAGTGACGAGGGGTGGACATCGACACTTACTAGTGGTCCGATAAGACAGATACAGTAAGAAGTAAACAACTACAGGATAGAGCAGGTAA
Organism: Nicotiana glauca; assembly: GCA_026770625.1. Lineage (NCBI taxonomy): Eukaryota > Viridiplantae > Streptophyta > Magnoliopsida > Solanales > Solanaceae > Nicotiana > Nicotiana glauca. The sequence goes on along the minus strand of MU787549.1, from coordinate 93,139 downwards.
ACGCTATGAAAAAATATAAATACGAGGTACAATCTTCCTCTGAACGGTAAACTCAAGCTCTCACTAAGAAATTACCTCCTCAACCGGAGTATATATAAAATGGACCTCACTAGATAGGTCATCACAACTCAAATCAGGAAAATACATGGATGTACTAGTTTCTTGTCAAATATTACGTATGACGCTGTTGAGGCAAATGGCCCAATCCATAAGAGTGTTTTATAGAAATGTCGCAGGGAATAAACCAATACCATCATACTGTGTGCACTGCCAAGGGTCGAAAGGCACGAACCATAGATTCATCTATTATACTATCGAGGAGAACAACCCAATCCCATTAGAATAAGAAGCTTTAATGGGTCCTTGACCCCACACATGAATAAACGTGTGAGTTATGAATTTTTAAGGGAACCTTTTCGATGAAAGTGCATAGCGCGGGAGAAATTCGTAAGAGGAGCACAATTAATCTACGGCTAATCATGTAGCTAGTCAAATCTCTACAATTGCAAGTCTATCACTCAACGCAAGCCCAGTCTCAATTTGTAACGTTAAATAAAGGAATTTAATAGGCAAGGAACAATTGAAATAGTACAGTTATAGCATGGTGTGAACCTAAGTATACCTACACATATCATGAATCTAGCTACGTACGTACTCTCGTCACCTCGTACGTACATAGCCCGCAAAACAAGTAGCACATATGAAACACATCACCTAGGGATAGTTTCCCCCTCACAGGGTTAGACAGGAGACTTACATCGCTCCAAAATTCCATAACTGTTTCCAAAGCTTCTCTAACACCTCAAATCGATTCCCGTCGATCCAAAACTAGTCAAACAATGTGCAAACAATGCAAGTGTGTCACAGCAATCCGGTGCATAGCTTCAAAACAATTGGAAATAGATATAGTGAGCTGAAATGACAGAACATCCTTCCGCAAGGCGGCGATAATAGCCTGCCTGAATACGCAAGGAAAGACATCCTGCACCACGTCTGTAGTACCACTACAACTCCTCGAGGCCCAAGTGATAACAAGCTCTCCACATCGCATAATATTGAGTAGGAAGGAAATATAGGCATCAACCTCAAAGGAATTAAATCGCAAGAAGAGGAATCAAGGAGGGAAGTGCTCCTAACGGCCCTGTAGCCTCTCAAAGATAAGTACAGATGTCTCCGTACTGATCCGCATGCCTCTACTAGACTTTCTCAAGACTCATGAAACCTAAGTGAACCTAACGCTCTAATACCTAGCTCTCACGACTCAAAATTCACTATAGGTCAGGATGGTACCTAACGCTGCTATCAGGAAAGCCAATGGTGATTGATCAACTTAATTACTCATTTTTATCATTTTGAAATCATAATTCCCATTTATTAAATAGTATAAAAGTCGGTAGTCATATAAAACGCATGATTTTATTTTCCAATTTCTGTATGAAAATATAAATTTCAAGGTGAAATGATAATACTTACGTGAACTACATTAATGAACAGCCAGTAGGAACCCCCAAAACCAATGTCACAAGTGTGTGAGCATCTACTAAGGAGTACAGTAATAGTACAACATCCGTCTGGAATACAAGTTAGACATGAGGATATAAATAACTCTGATGGAGACTTAGTATGTTATAGATCGCAACATGGAATGTAGCTCACCATGAAGTTCCCGCAATGGCCGCACCTCGACGCCCGGTGGACCACCAGAAACATATATATACATGTACAATAAATGCAGTAAGTGTAGCATGAGTATGTAAATCAACGCGTACCTAGTAAGTATCTAGCCTAACCCTAGAGAAGCAGTGATGAGGGGTGGACATCGACACTTACTAGTGGTCTAATAAGACAGATACAGTAAGAAGTAAACAACTACGGGATAGAGCAGGTAAATGCTATGAAAATATATAAATATGAGGTACAATCTTCCTTTGAATGGTAAACTCAAGCTCTCACTAACAAATTACCTCCTCAACCGGAGTATATATAAAATGGACCTCACCCGATAGATCATCACAACTCAAATCAGGAAAAATACATGGATGTACTAGTTTTTTGTCAGATATTACGTACGACGCTGTTGAGGCAAATGGCCCAGTCCACTAAAGTGTTTTATAGAAATGTCGCAGGGAATAAACCAATACCATCATACTGTGTGCACTCCCAATGGTCGAACGGAACGAACCATAGATTCATCTATTATACTATCGATGCGAATGGCCCGCTCCCATAAGAGTGTGGTACATAATCCTGCCGAAGTGAACGGCCCGATCCCATTAGAATAAGAAGCTTTAATGGGTCATTGACCCCACACACGAATAAACGTGTGAGTTATGAATTTTAAAGGGAATCTTTTCGATGAAAGATCACAGCACGGGAGAAATTCGTAATAGGAGCAAAATTAATCTGCGGCTAATCATGTAGCTCATCCAATCTCTACAAGTGCAAGTCTATCACTCAACGCAAGGCCAGTCTCAATTCGTAACATTAAATAAAGGAATTTAATAGGCAAGGAACAACTCAAATAGTACAGTTATAGCATGGTGTGAACCTAAGTCTACCTAGACATGTCATGAATCTAGCTACGTACGTACTCTCGTCACCTCGTGCGTACGTAGCCCGCGCAACAAGTAGCACATATGAAACACATCACCTAGGGATAGTATCCCCCTCACAGGGTTATACAAAAGACTTACCTCACTCCGAAGTTCTATAAATATTACCAAAAACATTACGAACTAAAATATATAATTTATTCCTATTTCCATGTCCAATTTTGTGGTCAAATTCCAAAATTACCAAATTCTAGGTTTTCCACCAAAATCCCAAATTTTTACAAATTTTCATGTTTAAATCCATGTATAATTCGTATATTTAACTCACAATATGAAGAAATTACTTAGCGAGTGATTGGTGACGAAGAAGCTCCTTCAAAACCCGTATTGCAAACTTATAAACTGCCCAGGCGACCTTCTTCGCGATTGCGAAAAACGCCTCGCGGTCGCGAAGGCCGAAAATTCCACTACCCCAAAACCTTCTTCTCATTCGCGATTACCCTATCGTGCTCACGTAGGCCAAAGGCCTTTTTCCCGATTTCCTCCATATTCTCATCGCGTTTGCAGTTGGGACTCTATGTTCGTAAAGCACTACAAGGCCCACCTACACATTCGCAATCCCCTATTCGCATTCACGTAGGGAAATAATCTGCCCCTTCCAATTTTCGTCTTTGCGATCGTGGGACAATCTTCGCGATCGCTAAACATACCAGCACAACAGCAGCAACAACAAATCAATCAAACTTGATCTAAAACACCCTGAAACACACCTGGGGCCCTCGGGACCTTGCCCAATCATACAAACCAATCTCAAAACCTGACATGAACCTACTCGAGGCCTAAAATCACACCAAACATCATCAGAACTGTGAATCGATGATTGAAGTCCTTCTTTAAACTTTCAAACTTCCAAACATCCATGAACGCATCTGAATCATGTCAAACATTCCGGAATAACGCCAAACATTGCGTACAAGTCAGAAATTATGATACGAACCTATTTCAAGGCTTGGAACCCCAAACGTACATCGTTAAATCCAATGTCTACCTCAACCAGACATAAGAAATTCTAAAACCTTAAAATTTCCAACTTTCCACACTAAGGGTCGAAATTCTCCCGGGCGACTCGATACTCAACCCAAACATACGCCCAAGTCCGAAATTATCATACGAACCTATTGGAATCTTCAAATCCCGATCCTAAGGTCCTTTACTCAAAAATCAAACCTTAGTCAATTCTTCCAACTTAAAGCATCCGAAATTAGAATTTTCCATCCGAATCAACTTTGAACTTCCCGAAATTCAATTCCGACAACACGTACAAGTCATAAACATGAAGTGAAGCTACTCAAGGCCTCAAACTGCAGAACGATGATAGAGCTCAAAATGACCTGTCGGGTCATTACACCAATAGTGGTCCTTAGGTAGCCTGAGGCCCAATTCGTTCCTTACTTACTTTATTGTCCATGTCTTCTATTATTTCTTAAATTTATAAATATGAACGCTACTATTATATCTAGATGACTATTGCCTATGTAGCTACCCTTTCTTTTTGTTTTGGAAAATGTGTAAGCTCTTTTAGTGATGTTGGTTCATTCATTGATTGATTCCAAGTTGTTGATAGATTAGAGTGGTTGCCAAATAATAGATCGAGGAGTTAAAATGTACGTGTCATTATGAAGGCAGTGTCACGACCCCAGTTCACCCTCTGTAAACATGTCGTGATGGCACCTAGTCCCTACGACTAGGTAAGCCTAACAATGCGTAAATAATATAACTTGCGGAAACATTTAATTAAACTAAGCAAAATTAGACGGAAAATGTTATATAAGTGCCACTTGGCATATACAACTCAAAAAAAATGCAGAAGTCTACAATATCATCCCAAAACCCGAAAACTCACGGGAACCACAGGCTAATAGAAATGTAATACACTGCTCTAACTCCAAAATGTCTAAATAACTATAAGAAAGGATAGACTGTCTACTAAAGCTGGAATAGAATAGAGACTCCTGGTCTGCGGACGAGGCAGATATACCTCGAAGTCTCTGCTAGATCTCTCCGTCTCAAGGATAATGCACCTGAGTGGAGGTACCTGGATCTACACATGAAAAACATGCGCAGAAGGGGAATGAGTACACCACAACGGTACTCAGTAAGTGCCAAGCCTAACCTCGGTTAGGTAGTGACGAGGGAGGTCAAGGCCCTACTGAGATAAAATATAATAATAAAACTTGCAACAACATGAAATAAACAGAAACCATTAATTAAATTATGAAGTAAGATAAGTTATAAGAAGCAACAATAGCACGCAGAGAATAAGGTAACACAGAGTGAAACAAATCAATATCAGTACCAACAACGAGGATCTCCCAGGATACCGTCATGTAGTCCATTTCATCAACTGTACGAGAAGATCTCGTGATACCGTTTCGTAGTCCATCATATGAGAAGAATCGAAGGATCTCCCAGGATACCGTCCCGTAGTCCAACTATCAATATGCGAGGGGATCTACCGAGAATCTAGCCCGTAGTCCCAAAGTAAAAGTGCAGGGGGATCTACCGGGAATCTAACCCGTAGTCCCAAAGTAAACAAATAAGGGGGTAGCTATCGGAATCCCACATCCGTAGTCCCAATGTAAATGCGCAACCACAACTAGCAGATATTCAGAAATGAAGTACAAAAGAAAGGAAACAGGTAGTACTAGCCTAGCATGCTTCACGTAGTACAATCACGGTAACTTAAACAATTAGGCAAGTTGAATCAACTAAACATGCTTTTCTAATCTAACACAGGTAATAATTGCAAGTAAAATAAGGCAAATATGAAGGAAACTCAGTCTCAATATCTTAAGTAAAAACCAGATTTTCAACAATTACCTCAAGTACGCGCTCGTCACCTCACGTACAATGCACTCAAATACCAAATATCATATCCTAAAGGGAAAGGTCCCCCACACAAGATTAGACAAGCCACTTACCTCGAACCGGCTCCAAAATCAACTCGAAACCACACTTTTGCCACGAGTATCCGACTCCAAATGGCCCAAATCTACTCAATTCAATTACATATCGTAAATAACATCTCAAGCAACTGATTCTACTATTTAATTTAAAGCTAAGACGCGAATTTAGGTAAAATGACCAAAATGCCCTTTAGGCCAACGTCTCGGAATCAAATAATTTTAACATTTTTAGAACCCTCGTACTCTCAAATCTCCCAAATCAGAGGTCAAACACCCACTCAAAACTCAATAGTTTGGCCTATGACGTTTTACCCATTTTTCATTCAAAAATCCGAAATTAAAGATGAATTCGTGATTAGATTAGTGGGTTTTAAGCATAAGGGAGTAGAGGATCGTTACCCAATCTTTGCCCTTAAAAAACCTTCAAAATTTCACCCAAATCCCAGCTCCCAAGCTTGTATTTTGATAAAAATGGCAAAGCCTCATTTTTGAATGATTTAATACTGCCCATGCATTTAATGCATCGCGAACGCGTAAGGAGTCTCGCGTTCGCGAAGAAGAATAATTTAAGTTGCCAAAAATTCCCTTCGCGATTGCGAGGGAAGAACGCGAGCGTGAAGGCCTAGGGTTATGAAGCTACGCGAACGCGAAGCGCTACACGCGAACGCGGTGAAGAGACTGGTCCTCCTCCATAATTACTCTACGCGATCGCGAGGAGGAGGACGTGAACGTGAACAAGAAAAAGGCCAAAGCTACGCGAACATGAGGGAAGCGATGCAAACGTGAAGAAGGAAATTCCAGCTAGTCAATACAAGCCTTCGCGAACGCGAAGGACATATCGCGAACGCGATGAAGGCATACCAGAAGCAGCAACTGCAGTTCAAAAATAGGAGGAAATGACCCGTTGAGCATCCGAAACACACCCGAGTCCCCCGGGACGTCAACCAAACCTACGGACATATCCCATAACCTCATTCAAACTTATACCAATCGTTAAACCACCTAAAACAACGTCGGAAACTCGAATTAATCAGTGATTTAAACCTAAGAACTTTAAATTCTAGCAAAACACGCTTTCGATCAAAAACCTAACCAAACCTCGTCCAAATGACCTGAAATTTTACACACACATCCCAAATGACATGACAGAGCTACTACAACTTCCAGAATTCCATGCCAACCCTCGGATCAAAATCTCACTATCAGATCGGAAACTTCAAAAATTCAAACTTCGGCATTTCAAGCCTAAATGAGCTACGGACTTCCAAAATGCATTCTGAACATGCTCCCAACCCTAAAATCACCTAACGGAGCTAAAGGAACCATCGGATTTCCATTCTGAGGTTGTCTTCACACTGTTTCGACTACGGACAACTTTTCAACAATTAAGCTCTCATTTAGGGACTAAGTGTCCCAAAACTCTCCGAAACTCAACACTGAACGTCCCGGCAAACCAAAATAGAAGAAATAAACTTAGGGGAAACAGGTAATAGGGGATCGGGGCATTAATTCTTAAGATGACCGGCCAGGTCGTCACAGGCAGCCACAGTAAATGTGCTTTCATACTACTCTGTTCCGACTACGGACAACTTTTCAACACTTAAGAAGCTCTCATTTAGGGACTAAGTATCCCAAAACTCTCCGAAACTCAACACTGAACGTCCCGGCAAACCAAAATAGCAGAAATAAACTTCGGGAAAACAGGTAATAGGAGATGGGGGCGTTAATTCTTAAGACGACCGGCCGGGTCGTCACAGGCAGCCACAGTAAATGTGCTTTCATACTACTCTATGAGACCGTTTGACCATGAAATTTTGTCACTTTTTTCGAAATTTTTTAAATTTTTTTCGAAATCACTGTTTGTCCATAAAATTTTTAATTATCACTTGAAGTTGAATTCTAGAATTTTTCGAAAATTAGAAAAACTCCAAAAAGTTATTTTTGAAAAATTTCACTTAGATCAATTACAAAACTTCTAAAACAACTCAAAATTATGTTCATGTCCAAACACAACTCTAATTTTCAAATACCGTTTTCACTTGAAAATAATTCACTTTTTACGGAATTTTACAATTCTTATGTCAAAACGCCCATCATATATCATTGTTAAGAATAATTTGCGGTGAGTACGTATAAATGTATTAGTATCTATGAATGTGTGTTGCAGATTAATAGCAGGTGATTATTTAAATATTTATTTATATAAAGGAAAAATTAAATTTAATTAATGAAAGAAATTTTATGTATAATAATACAACAATCATCTAAGTGCCAAATAATATTATTACATTAGCATAATACATGAATTTAAAATAAAAGGACATCATCTAAACTTACACACATGATCAATTTTATCATGTTAGTTAGATAATTATGTATTATAGTTTAAAAATATTTAATGTAATGGTATCTTAACGACCACTTCTTTGTGGATAATATTTTTTGTGTATGTTTCCTCTAACGCTTTGGTTGTTCTGCCTTAACCAAAACTCTTGTTGTCGATCTTGATATCCCTCTTGAAAGTGCAACATACAGTTGTTCGTGCAAGAATACATATTGCGATAAATATAGTCCAATATTTAGGATATTTATCCTTGTGCTTTATTTGTTATATTTGCAAAACATAAACTAACTAAAATTATTTTCACACAAATTTGAAAGATTTAACTTAGTCTATTATATATACGGTGACACTAACATACGTAAGAAGTAATAAACTTGACAAAAAACACATATTCCTAACTTGACACTACGAGATCTCCGGTTTTGAGCAAACATTTTCACGGGGCCTTACAGTAGAAGGCCATTTGGTTTTAAAATATTTAAGTATTCTTCAAGGGAATAATTATTGGTATCATTTTTTGATGAGTCAAAAATTGAAAAATAATTTATATTATTATAAAATTTTGCAATCACTCTTTTACTAGTTGATCAACATATTTATTTCTACTAGCTAAGATATCTTTTTGGTTTTATCATGCGATTTGCACAGATTGCAGTTTAATCTAATGATAGAAATATTTCGCTTATTAAATGCATTATTATTATCATTGGGGTTGATAACCAAGTGTTTAGGAAAAATCATATGTCACGATCCGAATTTTCCACTATCGGGACTGTGATGGCGCCTAACATCACACTCAGTAGGCAAGCTAACGTTAGAGTTATATACACCTTTTTCCTTTACATTTTATAAGTTAAAATTTAACAAAACTAAATCCAATTGAAATAAATTCGGAAGTATGTAATTAACCGGCTATCTACATACTATTAATAATAACGAAATTGTTACCTCCCAGAAACTGCTGTCACAATCTACGAATATACTACGAAATACTACAAATACTTGTCTGAAAGAAATTATATATGTCTCGAAAGAAAAGAAAACATGAAAGTATAAACATATGAGGGGACGTCAGGGCTTGTGGACGTTATTAGGACTACCTTGGGTCGCCTGGATGAAGTATCTGAAACCGACCTCTCGATCGGCCACTACCAGCTCCGAAATCTGCACAAAAAGTGCAGAGGGAAGTATCAGTACAACCGACCCCATGTACTGGTAAGTGCCGAGCCTAACTTCGACGAGGTAGTGACGAGGCTATGACGGGCCATTTACAATATAATCCTGCATAAAGTATATAATAGAACAAAAGGAAGCGCGGAACGGAATGGAACAGTGACTTGCAACAAAAATAAATACGAAACTCAATTATCTTTCCAGTACTCAGCTATAACCAATCCTTAAGAGAGTTACAATGCTACAAAAATAAATTACAGCAGAAGAAGAATACATAACCAACAAAATGATGCGACGCCCATCCCGATCCCACCAAATAATCAGTAACTATATGAACATTCACCCTTATTACTCTTGTTGCAGAGTGCAACCCGATCCCACCTGTCCACCCTTATTACTCCTCAATATATCACCCTTATTCCTCCTGTTACGGCGTGCAACCCAATACCACCAATCCACTCTTATTACTTCTGTTGCGACGCGCAACCCAATCCCACCAGATAATCACATTTCACTCTTATTTCTCCTATTGTGGTGTGCAACCCGATCCAACTATATCAGTAGCTATCACACAGTAAGAACAAGTATTTCCTAATTCATCTCAAAACTCTCCACAATATTTATGCCTCCAACTAAAACAAATAGAAGGCTATACACTTATCAAACTTCACACAATTACCACTACACAGCGAGACCAACTAAAGTATACCATAATACACCAATAAAACAACTTAAAACAATAATGTAACACAGTGAAACTAAGAAACAGTTACTACCTTCAATAAAGAAAACAATATTTAACAAGAAGCAATTAAACATGGAAGCACCAATAAGCATGTAACAGTTAAGACAGGAAAGCAATACATTAGGAACGGGAAAGGGAACAGGTAATTTGGTGGCGCATGAGTACTCTTCATCTCACCAATACGCCACACACATGAATTTTCACATAGCAATTAAGTCGGGGATCCCTAATCCCTTGAAATCAAATATAGACACAACACTTACCTCAATCCAACAGCTAACTCAAAGCTAATTTACCGATTTTCCTCTAGATTCCACATTAAATTCACTCATATCTAGTCACAATTAACTTAATAACATCAATTATCATTAAATAAATCAATTCCAATACATAATTATGATTTTTCCAACAATTACCCCAAAAATTCAAAAACAGACCTGAGTCCAGCTTGGTCAAAACCCGAAATTCGGACCAAAACTCGATTACCCATTCACCCCCAAGCCCGAATATATAATTGGCTTTGGAATCCGACCTCAATTTGAGGTCTAAATCCCCAAAATTTTAAATTCCTAAGTTCTACCCAAAAAATCCCAATTCTGCAATGAAAAACCCTAGATTCTAGGATGAAATCTTGTGAAAAGATGTAATAGATTGAAAGAAATGAGATAAGAATCATTTACCTATTATTTGGGGAAGAAATTGCCTCTAGAGGTTTAGGTTTTGAAAAATGGGAGAATGAATAAAAATCCCGTCCAAATTCATTTTTGAACGGTAGCAGATATCGCATTTGCGATCAGCGATTCACAAACACGAATCCTAAAAATGCAAACATCCCTTCGCAAATGTGAAGAATGTCCAGAACCTGCTACTATCACAAATGCGGACAATTGTTCGCAAATGTTACTTCTTCTTATCGCAATTGCGATCTTCAGCTTCGCAATTGCGAAGGTCCCCTCCCAGCCTTACTGCTCGCAAATGCGAAGTCAATAGACCTGAAGCATACCAAAAAAAATCCTTAAGTCTAAATCACTCTGTAGCCTTTCCAAAACTCACCCACTCCCTCGGGCCTCAAAACCAAACATGCAAACAAGTCTTAAAACATCATTCGAACTTGCCGATCAAATCGCCAAAATAACACCTAGAACTATGAGTTTAGCTCCAAATTGCTTGAAATCTTCAAGAAAGTTTCAAAACCTCTATTTTCTCAACCAAAGGTCCAAGTCACGTCAAATCAGTTCCGTTTCTGACCAAATTTCACTAATAAGGTATAAATATCATAACGGACATGTACCAGACTCCAAAACCAAGATACTGACCCGATACCAATAATTTTTCATCAAAAATTTATTTCTCGAGCTAGGCACCTTGAATTTTGATTCCCGGTATACGCCCAGGTCCCATATTTTACTACGGACCCCCCGGACCGTCTGAACACAGGTCCAAGTTCATTTACCCAAAATGTTGACCGACGTCAACAAAATTAACTTTTTAGGCCAAAATTATTATTTCATCAGTTTTTCACACAAGAGCTTTCTGGATACATGCTCGAATAGCGCACGAAAATCGAGGAAAGATAAAATGAGGTTTTAAGGCCTCGGAACACATAATCGAGTTCTAAAACAGAAGATGACCTTTTAGATCATCATATTCTTCACCTCTAAAATAACCGTTCTTGGATTGTGACACCAATGTCTGGGTGGAAACAGTTTCGTTATTATTAATAGTATGTAGATAACCGGTTAATTATGTACTTCCGCGTTTATTTCAGATGAATTTAGTTTTGTTAAATTTTAACTTATAAAATGTAAATAAAAAAGGTAAATATAACTCAAACGTTGGCTTGCCTAACGAGTGCAGTGTTAGGCGCCATCACGGTCCCGACTAGTGAAAAATTCGGGTCGTGACATCTAGTTTTCCCTGAATGTATAAATGTACTAATATTTATGAACGTGTGTTGCATGTTAATAGTAGCAGGTGATGATTTAAATATTTATTTATATAAAGGAACAATAAAATTTAATAAATAAACGAAGTTTTATGTATAGTAATACAACAATCATCTAAGTGCCAAATAATATTATTACATTAGCATAATACATGAATTTAAAATAAAAGGACATCAAAACTTACACACATGATCAATTTTATCATGTTAGTTAGAAAATTATGTATTATAGTTTAAAAATATTTAATGTAATGGTATCTTAACGAACACTACTTTGTGAACAATATTTTTTTGTGTATGTTTCCTCCTAATGTTTTGGTTGTTCTGCCTTAACCAAAACTCTTGTTATCTATCTTGATATCCCTCTTGAAAATGCAACATACAGGTGTTCGTGCAGGAAAACATATTATGGTAAATATAGTCAAATATTTAGGATATTTGTCCTTGTACTTTATTTGCTATATTTGCAAAACATAAACTTACTAAAAAAAATTTCATACAAATTTAAAAGATTTAACTTAGTCTATTATATATACGGTGACACTAACATACGTAAAAAGTAATAAACTTGACAACAGACGTGTATGGTAGAAGGCTATTTGGTACTAAAATATTTAAGTATTCTTCAAGGTAATAATTATTGGTATCATTTTCTACTGAGTCAAAAACTGAAAAACGTTTTATTTTATTATAAAATTTTGCAATCACCCTTTTATTAGTTGATCAACATATTCATTTCTGCTAGCTAAGATATCTTTTTAGTTCTATCATGCGAACAAACTGCGTTTTAATCTAATGATAGAAATATTTCTCTTATTAAATGCATTATTATTATCATTGGGATTGATAACCAAGAATTCAGGGAATACCAGATGTCACAACCTGAATTTTTCACCGTTGGGACCGTGATGGCGCCTAACATCGCACTCACTAGGCAAGCCAACGTTAGAGTTATATTCACATTTTTCCTTTAATTTTATAAGTTAAAATTTAACAAAACTAAATCCAACTAAAATAAATGCGGAAGTTTGTAATTAACTGGTTATCTATATACTATTAATAATAACGAAACTTTTACTACCCAGAAACTGGTGTCACAATCCATGAACATACTACGAATTACTACAAATACTGATCTGAAAGAAATTATATCTGTCTCGAAAGAAAAGAAAACATGAAAGTAGAAACATAGAAGGGGACGCTAGGGCCTGCGGACTCCAGCAGGACTACCTTGATTTCCTGGATGAATTATCTGCAACCGACCTCTCGATCAGCCACTACCAGCTCCAAAATCTACACAGAAAGTGCAAAGTGCAGTATCAGTACAACTGAACCCATATACGGGTAAGTGCCAAGCCTAACCTTGACGAGGTGGTGACGAGACTACGATGAGGCATTTACAATATAATCATGCATAAAGTATATAATAGAGCAAAAGGAAGGGAGGAATGAAATGGAATAGTAACTTGAAGCAAAAATAAATACGGAACTCAATTATCTAGCTAGAACTCAGCTATAACCAATCCTTAAGAGAGTTACAATGCTACGGAAATAAATCACAGCAGAAGAAGAATAAACAACCAACAAAATGATGTGGCGCGCATTCCGATCCTACAAAATAATCAGTAACAATATGAACATTCACCCCTTATTACTCCTGTTGCGGAGTGCAACCCAATCCCACTAGTCGACCTATATTACTCCTCAATATATCACCCTTATTCCTCCTATTGCGGCGTGCAACCCAATCCCACCAATCCACCCTTATTACTTATGTTGCAGCGTGCAACCCGATCCCACCAGACAATCACATTTCACCTGTATTCCTCTAGTTGTAGCATGTGGCACGATCCAACTATATCAGTACCAATCACACAGTAAGAACAAGTATTCCATAATTCAGCTCAAAACCCTCCACAATATTTATGCCTCCAACCAAAATAAATAGAACGCTATACACTTATGAAACTTCATCCAATTATCACTACACAGCGAGACCAACCAAAGTATACCATGATACACCGATAAACCAACTTAAAATAATAATGTAACAAAATGAAACTACGGAATAGTTACTACCTTCAACAAAAAAACAGCATTTAACAAGAAGCAATTAAAATTGGAAGTACCAATAAGCATGTAACAGTTAAGACAGGAAAACAATACATCAGGAACGGGGAAGGGAACAAGCTAAATAGGTAATTTGGCGGTGCATGGGTACTAGTCACCCCACCTATACGCGACACACATGGATTTTTACATAGTAATTAAGTCGGGGATCCCTAATCCTTCAATTTAAAGTTAGACACAACACTTACCTCAATCCAACAGCCAACTCAAAGCTAATTTACTGCTTTTCCTCTATATTCTACCTTCAATCCATTCGTATCTAGTCACAATTAACTTAATAACATCAATTATCGTTAAAGAAATCAATTTCAATACATAATTATGCGTATCCCAACAATTTCCCCAAATAGTCAAAAATCGACACGGGGCCCGCTTGGTCAAAATCCAAAATCCGGACCAAAATCCGATTACTCATTCACCCCCGAGCCCAGATATACAATTGGTTTTGGAATCCTACCTCAATTTGAGGTCTAAATCCCCAAATTTTGAACTTCCTAAGTTCTACCCAAAAACTCCCAATTCCGCCATGAAAGCCCTTGATTCTAGGATGAAATCTTGTGAAAAGATGTAACAGATTGAAAGAAATGAGTTAAGAATCATTTACCTATTATTCTGGAAAAAAATCGCCTAATGAGGTTTAGATTTTGAAAAAAGGGAGAATGAGTAAAAATCTCGTCCAAAGTCGTTTTTAAACAGTTGAAGATGTCGCATTTGCGATCAGGGATTCACAAATGCGAACCCCGCAAATACGAACATCCCTTCGCAAATGCGAAGAATGTATAGAACCTAATATTATCGCAAATACGAACAATTGTTCGCAAATGCAACATGTTCTTATCGCAATTGCGATCTTGAGTTTTGCAATTGCGAAGGCCCCCTCCCAGCCTTACTGGGCCTCGCATTTGCGAGCCAGACTTCGCAAATGCAAAGTCAGCAGACCTAAAGCATACCAAAAAAATCCTTAAGTCTAAATCACTCTGTAGCCTTTCCGAAACTCACCCGATCCCTCGGGCCTCCAAATCAAACATGCACACAAGTCTTAAAACATCATTCGAACTTGCTCGCACGATCAAATCGCCAAAATAACACCTATAACTACGAGTTTAGCACCAAATTGCATGAAATTTTCAAGAAAGTTTCAAAACTTCTATTTTCTCAACCAAAGGTCCGAATCATGTCAACTCAGTTCCATTTCTAACCAAATTTCATTGATAAGGTATAAATATCATAATGGACCTGTACCAGACTCCGGAACCAAAATATGGACACGATACCAACAATATTCATCAAAAAATTAGTTCTCGGGGTAGGGACCTCGGATTTCGATTTCAGTCATACGCCCAGGTCCCATATTTTACTACGGACCCACCGGGACCATCAGAACACGAGTCCAGGTTCGTTTATCTAAAACATTGATCGAAATAAAAAAATTAACTTTTTAGGCCAAAAATTATTATTTCATCCGTTTTTCACATAAGAGCTTTCTGGATACACGCCCGGATAGTGCACGAAAATCAAGGAAAGGTAAAATGAGGTTTTAATGGCCTTAGAACACAGAATCCAGTTCTAAAATAGATGATAACCTTTTGGGCCATCACATTCTAAACCTTTGAAATAATGACCCGAATTTCCAACCGTCGGGACCGTGATGGCGCCTAACATCGCACTCGTTAGGCAAGCCAACGGTAGAGTTATATTCACCTTTTTCCTTTACATTTTATAATTTAAAATCTAACAAAACTAAATCCAGCTAAAATAAATGCGGAAGTACATAATTAACTGGTTATCTACATACTATTTACAAAAACGGAACTGTTATCACCCTGAAACTGGTGTCACAATCCACGAACATACTATGAATTGCTACAAATACTAGTGTGAAAGAAATTATATATGTTTGAAAGAAAAGAAAATAGGAAAGTAGAAACATAGGAGGGGGCGCCAGGGTCTTCAACGCCATCAGGACTACCTTGGGTCTCCTGGATGAAGTATCTGCAACCGACCTCTCGATCAGCCACTACTCTGAAATCTGCACAGAAAGTGCAGATTGCAGTATAAGTACAACCGACCCCATATACTGGTAAGTGCCGAGCCTAAACTCGACGAGGTAACGACGAGGCTACAGCGGGGCATTTACAATATAATCTTGCATACATTATATAATAGAGCAAAAGGAAGAACGGAACGAAATGGAACAGTAACTTGCAGCAAAAAGAAATATGGAACTCAATTATCTTGCCAGTACTCATCTATAACCAATCCTTAAGAGAGCTATAATGCTAAAAAAATAAATCACAGCAAAAAAAGAATACATAACCAACAAAATGATGCAACGCGCATCCCGATCCCACCATATGATCAGTAACAATATGAACATTCACCCTTATTACTCTTGTTGTGGTGTGTAACCCGATCCCACCAGTTGTCACAACTAGAAATTTCCCACTGTCAGGACCGTGATGGAGGCTAACATTGAACCCTCTAGGCAAGCCAATGTTACTGATTATTTTACCTTTTTAATTTTATCTTTTAGCAATTTACAAGATAACATAACATAAAGTGCAGAATAAAATGCAGAAGAATAGAATTTAACAATTTTATATAATACTAGTACGAAATCCAAAATAGAAATCCTCCCAAAACTGGTGTCTCAATATCACGGACTATCTAGGAATACTACAAGTAGTGGTCTTGATCAAGAAAAATACAATTGTGTCTCAGAAATAGATAAAAACAAAATGGATATATGATAGAGGGGAAGCCAAATCCTACAGATGCCTGCAAGACTACCTCGATTCTCCACTGGACTAAAGGCAGCAACTTCAATCTATGGTCTGTAAGGTTTAGTACCGGGATCTGCACAAAAGAGTTCAGAGTGTAGCATCAGTACAACCGACCCCATGTACCGGTAAGTGTCGAGCCTAACCTCGGCAAAGTAGTGACGAGGAAAAGACACAACAACCAAATAACCTGTGCAATTAAATCATATGCCGAAAGCAATAATAACATGAATTAAACAGAACAAGAAGGCAAAAGGGGAAACATGCTGAGAGGGGTATCAAGTTATAACAAATATAAAGCAAGGCGACAAAGTAAATATCAAACTTAAGCAACGGAATTAATAACACAATAACAAGTGCACGGCATCACCCTTCATGCTTTTACTCTCTTCATCACTATAGAAATCAACCGAAATGGCACGACATCACCCGTCGTGCTTTTACTCTCTCTTAATCATGGCACGAAATTACCCTTCATGCTTTAACACTCACTCACAATCTTATGCACGGTATCACCCTTTGTGCTTTACACTCTTCCTTACCCAAACAAATACAATGATAACATCCCAACAAGGGAATCCATAATAGAAGCACCAATAGAACCAATACCGTCCCGGCAAGGGAGTCAATAACAGGAACAATACCATCCCAACAGGAGAATTAGCTCTAACCAAACTAGCTTCAACAATTACTTCACAAATAAACCTCAACTAGAACCAATACTCGACAATAGTCAACTACCAAGAATTTATCATAAACCTTATACCACAGTGCTAATCACCAATTTTAAACAATTACAATACATAATAAAAATCACAACAATCTAAATATAAGACTCACGGGCATACTTGACACCAATGTATAGATACTCGTCACCTCACCTATACGCCGTACTTGACACTAACACATAGCAAATATGACACAACACATATTCCCTCAAGCTATGGTTATCCTAAACACTTACCTCAAATTCCACGGCCAAACTCAAGCTCAAATACCGCTTTTCCCTTTTGATTCCACTTCCAATTCACTTGTATCTAACCCTAATTAATTTAACAACATCAATAAATTCTAAATAATTCAACCCCAATGCTAAATTATAGGTTTTCTATCATCTTCCCCAAAAATTAAAAAATTAACCCCGGGCCCGCTTGGTCAAAACTCAAGGTTCGGACCAAAACCCAATCACCTATTCACCTACGAGCCCGAATATGCAATTATTATTGAAATCCAACCTCAAAACGAGGTCTAAATTCCAATTATTTAAAAAGCCCTAACTCTACCCAAAATCCCAATTTCTACCATAAAACCCCTTGATTTTTGGATGAAGATTAATGAAATGTAAAGGGAAATTGAAAGAAAAAGGTTTATAATCATATATCAATACTTTGGGGAAGAACTTGCCTCTTGAAAATCACCTCAATGCTATCTAGTTTTGAAAATAAGGAGTTATGGGCTAAATTCCCGTTTTGATACTGTTTTAAGTGTTGAGCGACAGTGTTCATCGCGTTCGCGAAGAGCTTCCTACTAAGGACTTACGCAATCGCTAGAAAGGCTACGCGTTCGTGAAAGTCTATCCCAGTCCTACCTTCGCGTTCGCGATATAGGGGTTGAGTTCGTGTAAGTTTCCCTGGGTTTCCTGACCAGCCTATCCTAAAGCTACACGTTCGTGGTTGACCGATCGCATTCACATAGAGCAGTCCCCCCCAATGGTTTGCGTTCACGACCTTGGTATTGCATTCACGTAGGGTAAAATCCTCCACATCCCTAGTTTCTCCTTCATAATCGCGAGAGTGACTATGCGATCGCGATGCATGGTGCAGAAGACACCAGAAGCAGCAATCATACCAAATTTTCCTAAGTGTAAATCACCATGTAGCCTATCTGAAACTCACCCGAGCCCTCGGGGCTCCAAACCAAACATGTACCCTAACCTAAAAACAACATGCGGACTTACTCGCATGATCAAATTGCCGAAATAACACCTAGAAATACGAGTTTAGCATCAAGATCAAAGAAAAATATCAGAAAACCTTAAAGTTTCCACTTCACAACCGAGTGTCCGTTTTACGTCATATGAATTCTGTTTCTTACCAAATTTCTCAGGCACAACTTAATTATAATAATAAACGTTTATTGGGCTCAGGAACTAAAATACAGGCCTGATACCATCAAATTCAAACATCTTTAAATTTACATAAAGTCTTATATTTTCAGTTAAACAATTTCTTTTAAAAATTTATTTCTCCAACTAGGGACCTCGGAATTCAATTCCGGTCACATGCACATATTCCATATTTTTCTACGAACCTTTCGGAACTGTCAAATCACGAGTCTCGGTCTGTTTACCAAAAGTATTGACTAAAGTCAACTTAAATTTAATTTTAAGGTAAAATTAGCATTTTTATTTAAAAAATCATATAAGAGCTATCCGAATATGATCCTGGACTACGCACGCAAATCGAGGGGGAACAAAAGGAGGTTTTTAAGACCTCGGGACACAGATTTGACTTTCAAAACAAGAGATGACCTTTTGGGTCATCACATCAGTCCACCCTTATTACTCCTCAATATATCACCCTTATTCCTCCTGTTGCGACAGGCAACCCGATCCCACCAATCCACCCTTATTAGTCCTATTGCAGCGCGCAACCCGGTCCCACCAGACAATTACATTTCACCCTTATTTCTCCTGTTGTGGTGTGCAACCCGATCCCACTATATCAGTACCAATCACACTATACGAACAAGTATTTCATAATTTAGCTCAAAACCCTCCACAATATTTATGCCTCCAACCAAAATAAATAGAAGGTTATACACTTATGAAACTTCACACAATTACCACTATACAGCGAGACCAACCAAAGTATACCATGATACACTGATAAACCAACTTAAAACAATAATGTAACACAATGAAACTACGGAATAGTTACTAACTTCAATAAATAAAAAAACATTTACAAGAAGCTACTAAACATGGAAGCACCAATAAGCATGTAGCAGTTAAGACAGGAAAACAATACATTAGGAACGGGGAAGGGAACAGACTAAACAAGTAATTTGGCGGCGCATAGTTACTCGTTACCTCACCTATACGCTACACACATGGATTTTCACATAGAAATTAAGTCGAGGATCTCTAGTCCCTCAAGTCAAAGTTAGACACAACTCTTACCTCAATCCAAAGGCCAACTCAAAGCTCAATTACCGTTTTCCTCTAGATTCCACCTTGAATCCAATCGTATCTTGTCACAATTAACTTAATAACATCAATTATCGCTAAAGAAATCAATTCCAATACATAATTATGAGTTTCCCAACATTTTCCCCAAAAGTCAAAAATCGACCCCTAGCCCGCTTGGTCAAAACCCAAAATTTGGATCAAAACCAGATTATCCATCCACTCCCGAGCCCAGATATACAATTGGTTTTGGAATCCAACCTCAGTTTGAGTTCTACATACCCAAATATCGATATTCCTATCTTCTACCCAAAAATTTCCAATTTCACCACCAAAAACCCTAGATTCTAGGACAAAATCTTGTGAAAAGATGTAATATATTGAAATAAATGAGTTAAAAATCATTTACCTATGATTTGGGGAAGAAATAGCCTTTGGAAAATTGCCTCTTGAAATTTAGGTTTTGAAAAATGGGAGAATGAATGAAAATCCAGTCCAAATTCGTTTTTGAACTGTTGCAGATATCGCATTTGCGATCATTTGCGAACATAGCAAATGTGAACATCACTTCGCAAATGCAAAGAATGTCCATGACCTACTACTATTACAAATGCAAACAATTGTTTGCAAATGCGAACAATTGTTCGCAAATATGCAAACGCGAACAATTGTTTGCAAATGCGAACAATTGTTCGCAAATGCAAACTATTTTTATCGCTACTGCGATCCTGAGCTTCGCCATTGCGAAGGCCCCCTCCCTACCTTACTACTCGCAAATCCGAAGATTCTTCGCAAATTCGAGGCTCGCATTTGCGACCAATGCGAAGTCTGCAGACCTGAAGCATACTAGAAAAATTCCTTAAGTCTAAATCACTCTATAGCCTATCCGAAACTTACCCGATCCCTCGGACCTCCAAACCAAACATGCACACACGTCTTAAAACATCATTTGAACTTGTTCGTGTGATCAAATAACCAAAATGAAACCTAGAACTATAAATTTAAAACCAAATTTCATGAAATATTCAAGAAAGTTTCAAAACCTCTATTTTCTCAACCAATGGTCCGAATCACGTCAAATAAATTCTGTTTCTCACAAAATTTCACATATAAGGTATAAATATCATAACGGACCTGTACCAAACTTCGAAACCAAAATACAGACCAGATACCAATGAGACCAAATGTTAACCATTTTCTCAAAACCATTAAAAATTCAGTTTTACAATGTTTATCAAAAATTCATTTCTCGGGCTAGGGAACTCAGATTTTGATTTCGGGAATACGCCCAAGTCCCATATGGACCCACCAAAACTATCAGAATACGGGTCCAGGTCTGTTTACCCAAAAAAAATTTGGGTCAAAAAATAATTATTTCAGCAGTTTTTCACATAAGAACTATAACGACCCGACTGGTCGTTTTGAGCTTTTGAACTTCACCTACTAGTTCTCGGGAATGACTAGCCCCATATTATGCATTGTGGCTTATGTAAATCGCCGATTTTGGTTTTCAGGTTAATTGGAATAGATATGGAAGGATTATTCTCCGCTTGAAGCTTTAAATTTAAAAGGTTTGACTCAATCTTGACTTTTAGTATTTGATCTAGGAGTTGGATTTGTACGATTTGGTTAGCTCCATCAGGTGATTTGGGACTTAAGAGCATGATCGGAATGTGTTTTGGAGGTTCATCGTAGATTTAGGCTTGAATTGGCGAAAATGGAATTTTGGCATTTTTCGGTTGATAGGTAAGGTTTTGATATAGGGGTCGAAATGGAATTTCATAAGCTGTAATAGGACCGTTGTGTCATTTGGGATGTGTGTGCAAAATTTTAGGTCACTCGGACGTGGTTTGGTAGACTTTTTGATCAAAAGCGGAATTCGAAAGATTTTTGGAACCTTAGGCTTGAATTCGATGTAATTTGATGGATTCGATGTTGTTTGAGGTGTTTAAAAGATTTTCATAAGTTTGGGTAGTGGTATATGACTGGTTTTTGCTTTTGGTTGAGGTCCCGGGGGTCTCGGGGGGATTTCGAATCGTTGGCAGAAGGTTTGAAGTTGAGTTGGGACAGCTGAACCATATTGTTGCTGTCATAACCGCACCTGCGGTTGGGAGGCCGCAAGTGCAATGCTCGCATAAGCAAGGCAGCCGCAAATGCATCCAAGAAGAAGATCATCAGGAACCACAGAAGCAGTGAAGTGGGCGAACCTACAATAGCACAGGTGCGAGGTTTCTAACCGCATATGCAAAAATGGCCATTTAAGTGAAAAACTGAAGATGCGGTGGATTAGTCCGTAGAAGCGGGTCCGCAGAAGCGGGAAAAGGACCGCAGGTGCGAAAAGCCTAGGTCAGAAAGTATAAAAGGTTTGTTCGCAATTTTGAGCTATTTCTTCAGCATTTTTATTTGGGTTTGAGCTCGGGGAAGCCTTTTTGAAAAGGAATTCAAGGGATAACGTATGGAGGTAAGATTGTTGAACCTAAAACTCGTCTCTATGGTATTAATTCACGGATTAGAGTTGTAATTATGGGACGTTAGGGTTAAAATTAAGGAAACTAGGGCTTGGTATTGGACACCTAGACTTGATGATTTGAGGGGACATTTGTGATCGTATTTTGGTACTTTTGATATGTATGAACTCGTGGGGAGATAAAGAATATATTTATGTAAATTTTATCGAATTACAAGACGTGGGCACGGGGGTCGGGTTTTGGTTACTTTAGGGATTTATGTTGTAAATTCATTATTTTCACGTGGGCATTGCCCTTTAGCATATTTTTATGGTTACGTTCTGGTTTTGCTTAGATTTGGAGCATCCGGAGGCCGATTCGAGGGGAAAATGCATTGCGAGCTAGAGTTTAGGCCGGATTGAGGTGATTAGTGATTTTAAATGTTGTTCTCAGGGTATGGAACCCCGAATTACACAGTGTTAGGCTATGTTAAGGTGACGCATATGCTAGATGACGAGCGTGGGGTCGTGCACCATTGGGGATTGTGACTTAGTCCATCCTGAATGACTGTTTTACTACATAATTGATTGCAAACTGTGTGATATTATCATGTTTTGGGCTAAATTCCATATTTGGGCTTCGTGCCAACTGTTTGGACCCTTAGGGTATTTTCACTGCCATTTCCTCACTGTTTTGAATTTATACTTGTACTCAGACATGCTATATTTTACTTTTTTCATAAATCAACCATGCTTACTCTATTTTAAACACCTTAAATGGTACTTTTAAAAGATATTTTGAGCTGAGCATCATGTTTTACAGCTGCCCAAGTGGCTTATGAGTTTCTAACTGAGTAAGGCCGAATATGTTGTGAGGATACTTTTGGGTCGGGCTACATGCCGCAGCAGTGATATATTGATTATGATTATGAGACCGAGGGCCTGAGGTTGTACGCCACGAAGTGGCTTATTGATATAAGGTCGAGATCATATTGACGATGCCACGAGATGGCTTGATATTGCGCTTGGGTCGAAAGAGGCCCCTCCTGGAGTTTGTACACCCCCAGTGAGCGTGGGTACCCATTGTGATATGAGATATAGCCTGAGGGGTTGGTATTGTTCTAAGTTATTGCCCAAGGGGATGAATTGTTGTTATTATGACCGAGGGGCGATTTTTATGTGTTTAACTTTTCTAGCTATCTTTCATCTATTTTCTTAACTGCTTAAAAGGTGCTTTATGAATTTACACTATTTAATTGTATTTAACTGATTTTACTCTGCTTCTTATAGTATATTGTTGTGTTTAACGTGATTTTTTATCACTCAGTCTTCATTTATTGTTAT
The DNA here is from genome assembly GCA_026770625.1 of Nicotiana glauca. NCBI lineage: Eukaryota > Viridiplantae > Streptophyta > Magnoliopsida > Solanales > Solanaceae > Nicotiana > Nicotiana glauca. Next base: position 69,527 of record MU787549.1, on the reverse strand, counting down.
TACTCACTAAGTTGGAGTATTCACTTTATTCCCTGCACCATATGTGCAGATTCAGGAGCTTCGGGCCCTGCTAGCGAGTGTTGATTGTTTCCAGCAGACTGTGCAGAGTTCACTACGTGGCTGCCGGCATTCGCAGCCTAGTGTTTCTCCCTCCTATCTTATTTTCTATTTCTAGTTTTGTAGTAGACTGTATAAACTCTTTCATAGTTTTGGACACATGTTTAGATGCTCATGACTAGTGACACCCCAATGTCGAGCTGTGTTTTTTTTGCAGTTGTTATTATTCACTCTATTTCTGGAATTTATCATTATTTATGACTTGATTATGAATCATTATATCGGTTAATTAATTTGGGGTTTGTGTCGGCTGTCCTTGTCTTCACGAGAGGCGCCATCACGATCGAGTCTGGGTTTAGGATCGTGACAAGTTGGTCAAAGCCTAGGTTACATAGATCTCACGAGTCATGAGCAGGTTTAGTAGAGTCTCGCGGATCAGTATGGAGATGTCTATATTTATCCTTGAGAGGATGCAGAACCTTTGGAAAAACTTCACTTTCTTGAATTCTTATCGTGCGTCCTTGATTCGGCTTGAAATGTAACTCTTTGAATTCCTTCCACGCATTCGTATGTGCACATGAGTGCTCAGTATTAACTGTGCATCGGCAGCTTATGATTTTCTGGTTGAAGGGGACGAGATGTATTTTCTATGTGTTGATGTTTGGCTAGCCTGGAGGACTTGAGGTCGAGCTTTGCTTATAGATTGAGCACTGAGGTGTTTATTGTGTGAGCACGTGCTTTTGGACTTATATATCCGATGGTGTCCCTATTACTGGATGTGATAGTTGGATGTCTACGTAATGAGCATGATGTGACTGCAAGATGTGTTCATATGATTTGGATGTGACGAGAGGGGTCTTCTTGAGAGTAGAAAGAACTACTTGGTGCTTGAATTCCATCTTGATTTAATGTGTAGGCCCGAGTTATGGGTATGTTTTTGAAGGATCTTTCCATGTTTTCTAGTTGAGAATAAAGTAGATCGACATGTCGTGATATGAGCTTAGGCTCAGGAAGATTAAGTGACTGCGTAATGTTTATAACGGTGGAATGGTATAAAGGAATGTTAGTTTGAGGCAAAGCAGGTGGGTTATCCCCTGCGGAGTGTTTCGAATGTGGTGCGATCCTTACGTGGTTTGTTGGAATGTCTCTTTTACCAGTGAAATGTATGTGCTGCAATTTGAATATGGGTAGCCTAAGAGAGTGGGCTTGACTACTACGAGGGCGGATGCAAGATTTGCAGAATATTTGAGGTATTAGATGGTCTGTGTTCTACGAGCTTATGAGGGATTGAATTAATCTCACTATAGTATTATGGCAGTGATAGAGTATACACATTATGAGTTATTATGTGATTTGATCTATGGCTTTGAGCCAAGTGGGGGAGTCTGCTATTGATTAGGTGATTGCACGGTTATGTGCTATGTTGGTTCCAGTTTGAGGCATACGGGTGAATCAGTTATGGCTTGTAGAGGTTATGACAGAGGATGGTTCGAGTAAAGGAAATCTTAATAAAGGTTATGCTATGCTTTATTGGTGTATGAGAGTCACGGAATGACTTGATTTGTTATTGGTAAAGGATGCTCGGCGCATAGGGCAAGAAGTTGCTTGGTTGCATTAAGGTGAGGTTACATTCTACGGTGTCAGAGTGCTAATGAGGCACGGGTTGTTCGGTTCGTTGATCAGGCTAATTGCAGTTTGAGCAGAGTGGATGACTCTCGAAAATGGTTCTAATGTGTTCAAGATTATACAGGTAATAGTTGAAGATTTTCAAGTTGTACTTTTGGATAGAAACTAAGGTTTGCATTGGAGGGTGTCAAGACTTGTGGCATTTCTATATCAATTATGGGGTTCTATATATCAGTATTAGGAAGGTAATGACTTTGGATTTGGAGGAAGTCTCTTCAGGGTAGGTATGTCGAATGTGTTGCTTTTAGGAATATTTGAAAGAGTAGTCAGCGAATTATGAGCCTTAAGATGGTGTGGTTTTATACTTGGGTCTCGTATGGTGAGTCTGGGTTGATGAATTATGGTGTTATAGCAAGGAGTATCAAGTTGAAGGTAAATTAGGGGAAACTCGGATAGATGGGATAGCTTGGCAGTAGGCTGGATCGGCATGGTAAGGATATGATTAGTTGTTTGGATGCTTACGAGGTAATGAGATTCTGTAGGGTTTCGTGGCAATGCTTTTGGGTTTTAGTGGCCTGCGTAGCTTGGTTGAGTTATAAGGATTCAGTCTTGACGGTTTAGTTTGTGCAAATGGAATTCGAAGAGTTCTTCATGGTTTCTACCACAGTTAGAGATGTATATTTTCTACGAGTGTGAGGAACATGGGATATATAGTGATTTTCTTTTAGATGGGAGCAATAGAAAGTTCTTGGCAGGTTGAGTGTGTAGTTTCTTGTGGCTCAGAAGGGAGATGAAGTTCTCATGTTTATTCTAGGATGGTATGGTGTATGCGGCATGTTGTGTAGGATTAAGATTTGCATGTGTAAGCTCACGGTTCAGTCCTGAAAGGAAGGTCATAAATTCTTAAGCAGCATGGACAGTTTCTGATGACTAGATAAATGATATTACTAACTGGTATGGCTTGATGTGAGTATAAATTTTAGAAAGGTGATGGGTTTAAGTGGAGGATACTCAATTAGTTTTGCGGCGTTCTCTTGTTGGATCGACTGCGGATATTCGAGTTGCTTGGTGGCACAGAAGGATTTTAAGAGTACCACTCATAGGATGATTGTGTATTATAGGTGTGTTGTATATTCGAGTGGTAGAGTTAGGATCGGATATGGTGATTTGCGTGCTTTATGGATTTGGAGAGTGGGAGTTCTCATAAACGGGTTAAATCGTGGTTGTGGACCACGTATATCGGTCTTGTCTAATAATTATTGGAGGGTTGGAGACCCGAGTGAATCCTTGTTGCTTTGTATATTGGATTTTGGATATGATATTGGGTATAGACTGGTTGTCTCGGTATCGTGTTATTCTGGACTATTACGCTATGATGGAGACATTAGCTATGCCGTGGATGCCACGGATTGAGTGGCAAGGTTCGACAAGTTATGTTCCCAGTAGGGTGATTTCATTTTTGAAGACCCAGCGGATGGATGGGAAGGTTTGTCTTTCTTATTTGGCGTTCATGATAGATGTTAGTGTAGAGACTCCTGCCATTGATTTAGTTCCGGTGGTGAGGGATTTTTTAGATGTGTTTCCTGCTGTTGGGCATGTCACCGGACAGGGTTGTTTATTTCGGTAGAGATTAGGTGCTGGGCATCGTATCGTATGGAACTGGCAGAGTTAAAGGAGTTGAATGAGAATCTTTAGGAACTCCTTGATAATGGATTCATTGGTAGGATAATATGGATGTGTGTTCTATATCAAGTCGACTTGATTGACTCCGAGTTGTATTGTTGAGGGAAGTGTTGACTTGATTGTTAGTGATCTTATTAGTGATCTGGGGAGATCTATGAGTTACCTTTCCCTATTGCGAGGAGTTGGGATTGGTTGGTTATAGGCACATGTGGTGCAGTTTTATTAAGGTCTCTAAGTGGAATTCTAGCGGGAAGAGTATTGGGTATTGCTTGGCGGATGGCATTACGGTTGTGTCCTTTCGAGTTTGTATGATGTTATGTCAATTGCTTCTCCATGGTTATGGTGATTTGCTTTTGGTTCTAGACATCAAATTGCGCGTGGTTGTCGATTTGAGCATAGTTACTTGAGGTTTTCATGTGGACCAGTGTTTGGATGAGGTCGCGCATTGGAGCAAAGTTATGTGGAGGTATGATCCTTAAGGCTAGATTTGTGTGTTCTGTTTCTACGAGGTGTGACGAGTTCTCAGCATTTGGTGTGGTGGTACTAGTAAGCTTGTGTTACAACTCTCTCATTTGTGTCATTTTCATAATTTGAGTACGTTCAGATTGTTGCTTATTGGTGCGTGGATTGCACGAGTTCTGTCTTAGATTGTATTGATGTGTCATGTCACCAGAGTATTTATGTTGGAATTAGATGAGATTTTTGGGATTTAGAATGAATATAAACGGATTCGGTTTCAGAGCGTTGGAGGGTTAATATCGATGTTCGACTTAGAAAATTGCAATGGTCCTTGCTAAAGGAGAAGTGGCTTCACAAATGATTAATCTGAGGAGTAGTTATGACTTCGTATGAGTTTCATTTACCATTGGCAGTATTCGGAAGTGTTGGGGTGAGGCTTTAATTGATAAAAGGCTTACTATCGAAATTCAGATGTTTTGAGCAACTGTTGTGATAAAAGTTATCGCTTCCAGTGTTTAAGTTATGTGGTATGTCATGTAATTGTATCTGAGGTTGCAGGTATGGTTATTACAGCTTGTTCAAGCTTATTCATAGTATAAATGTGAGATTCTAATCTTGTAGATGATTTCAGAAGTGGAAATGTGGTTCAAAGGTTTATGGGCTAGGTTGGATTGCGAAATTTCAGTTACATTGTGTTATCGGCCTATATGAGATAGGTGACAGGGGATCACCCCCGGATATTTTCATGGTAAGGTTACACAACGACTTGTTAGATTTTTTTTACAACTGTAGGCACGTTCGAGGATGAACGTATGTTTAAGTGGGGGAGGATGTAATGACCTGAGTGGTCGTTTTGAGCTTTTGCACTTCGCTCGCCAGTTCTCGGGCATGAGTAGCCCCATATTATGCATTATGACTTATGTAGATCGTCGGTTTTGGTTTTCAGGTTAATTAGAATAGATATGGAAGGATGATCTCAACTTGAAGCTTTAAATTTGAAAGGTTTGACTCCGTAGTAGATTTAGGCTTGAACTGGAAAAAATGGAATTTTGGCATTTTACGGTTGATATGTGAGATTTTGATATAGGGGTCGAAATGGAATTTTGGAAGTTGAAGTAGGATCGTTGTGTCATTTGGGATGTGTGTGCAAAATTTCAGGTCATTCGAACGTGGTTTGGTAGTCTTTTTGATCAAAAGCGGAATTTGAAAGATTTTTGGAACCTTAGGCTTGAATTCGATGTGATTTGATGGATTCGATGTTGTTTGAGGTGTTTCGAAGATTGGTATAAGTTTGGTTAGTGGTATATGACTGGTTTGTGCTTTTGGTGAAGGTCCTGAGGGCCTCGCGGTGATTTCGGATGGTTGGTGGAAGGTTTGAAGTTGTGTTAGGACAGGTGAAGCATATTGTTGCTGTCATAACTGCACTTGTGGTTAGGAATCCACAGGTACGATGCTCGCAGAAGCGGAAGGCACCCGCAGATGTGGCCAAGAAGAAGATTATCAGGAACTGCAGAAGCGGTGAAATAGGTGCATCTGCGGTAGCGCAGGTGTGAGGTTTCTAACCGCTGATGCAGAAATGGCCATTTAAGTGAAAAACCGTAGATGCGGTTGATTAGTCCGTAGAAGCGGGACCGTAGAAGCGGTAAAAGGACCGTAGGTGCAAAAAGCTTGGGTCAGAAAGTATAAAAGGTTTCCTTCCCGATTTTGAGCTATTTCTTCACAATTTTTATTCGAGTTTGAGCTTGGGGAAGTCGTTTTGAAGAGGAATTCAAGGGATAATGTCTGGAGGTAAGATTGTCGACCTAAAACTTTTTTCTATGGTATTATTTCACGGATTAGAGCTGTAATTATGAAAAGTTAGGGTTAAAATTGAGGAAACTAGGGCTTGGTATTGGAGACCTAGACTTGAGGATTTGAGGGGCCATTTGTGGTCAGATTTTGGTACTTTTGATATGTAACTCGTGGGGAGATAAGGAATCTATTGATGCAAATTTTATCGAATTTCAAGACGTGGGCCCAGGGGTCAAATTTTGGTTAATTTCGGGATTTATGTTGTAAATTCATTATTTTCGCGTGGGCTTTGCCCCTTTAGCATAGTTTGATGGTTACGTTCTGGTTTTGCTTAGATTTGGAGCATCCGAAGGCCGATTCGAGGGGTAAAGGCATCGCGAGCTAGAGTTTAGGCTGGATTGAGGTGAGTAATTATTTTAAATGTTATCTTGAGGGTATGAAACCCCGGATTACACAACATTAGGCTATGTTGAGGTAACACACGCTAGATGACGTGCATGGTGTCGTGCACCGTTGGGGATTGTAATTTAATCCATCTCGAATGACTGTTTTACTGTGTATTTGATTGAAAATTGTGTGATATTATCATGTTTTGGGCTAAATGCCATATTTGGGCTTCATGCCAACTGTTTGGACCCTTAGAGGATTTTCACTGCCATTTCCTCACTGTTTTGACTTTATACATGTACTCAGTCCTGCTATATTTTACTGTTTTCATAACCTAGCCATGTTTACTCTCTTTTAAACACCTTAAATGATATTTTTAAAAGATATTTTGAGCTGATCATCATGTTTTAATGTTGTCCGAGTGGCTTATGAAATTCTGACTGAGTAAGGCCAAGGGCCTGTGTTGTGAGGATACTTTTGGGTCGGGCTGCACGCCGCAGCAGTGATATACTGATTATGATTATGAGGCCGAAGGTCTGAGGTTGTATGCCACAAGGTTGCTTGTTGATATAAGGTCGAGAGCCTATTGATGATGCCACGAGATGGCTTGATATTGCGCTTGGACCGTAAGGGGCCCCTCTCTGAGTCTGTACACCCCCCCCCCTAGTGAGCGCGGGTATCCATTGTGATATGATATATAGCCCAAGGGGCTAAATTATTGTTATTATGCCCGAGGGGCGGTTTTTCTGTGTTTAACTTTTCTAGTTGTCTTTCATCTATTCGCTTAACTGCTTAAAAGATGCTTTATGAGTTTACACTGTTTAATTGTATTTAACTGATTTTACTCTGCCTTTTATAGCATATTATTGTGTTTAACGCGATTTCTTATCGCTCAGTCTTCACTTATTGTTATTACTCACTGAGCTGGAGTACTCACTTTACTCCATGCATCATGTGTGCAGATTTAGGAGCTTCACGCCCTGCTAGCGAGGGTTGATTGTTTCCAGCAGACTGTGCGGAGTTCACTAGGTGGATGCCGGAGTTCGCAGCCTAGTGTTTCTCCCTCCTATCTTATTTTTTGTTTCTCGTTCTGTAGTAGACTATATAAACCCTTTTAGACTTTTAGACATGTTTAGATACTCATGACTGGTGACACCCCGATGTCGGGCTGTGTTTGTTTCCGCAGTTATTATTTCACTCTATTTTTGGGATTTATCATTATTTATGACTTGATTATGAATCAATATATCGGTTAATTAATTTGGGGTTTGTGTCGGCTGGCCTTGTCTTTACGAGAGGCGCCATCACAATCGGGTCTGGGTTTAGGGTCGTGACAAGAGCTTTCCAAATACATGCCCCGACTGCGCTCGGAAGTCGAGGAGAGATAAAATGAAGTTTTTAATACCTCAAAACACATAATCAAGTTCTAAAACAGAAGATGAACTTTTGGGTCATCACGCCATATCTTCTTTTACTAGATGCTCTTATTCGTTTCCAACATGAAGCAAGACGACACTGAATACTGGATATGTTCTTACTTATATTTCTTATCAGTTGGATCTTTTTCTTGAGGCCAAAAGTATAACTTTGGAAAGCTAGCTTTTACAGTATCTGCTTTTATCAATTTTGGAACTACTGGTAGTACTTGACAAAATCATCTCCCAAACCATTAATTTTCTACTAAACAGTTCATTAATAAGAACTCTGGGCAATTATTTTGATTATTTGACACTTTGCCATAAGTGATTCATCATATATTATTAATTTTGATTTTCTTATAAATTTAGCACTATTGCTCTACTTTGATATATTTGTGATGGTTATTTAAGTTGTTTGAAGAGGTATATCAAATCTAAAGTGGGTGGCCTCACAATAAAATCATTGTTGGTACACCACTTGCTATTTTTGCTAACAGTGTCATGCCTCTTGATGTTATATTTGCAAGTAATATATGACATAGAAATATTATATCGATTCCGCCGGAGGCATCTACAAAGAATAATCCCGTTATACCATAGTCGACTCTTTATAATATTGTCACGACCCCAAACCCGGTCGTGATGGTGCCCAACACACTGCTAGGCAAGCCCGACCATTCAACAACATTATCCCAAATTTTTAATTAGATTATAGATAAATAACACAGGGAATTACTAAGTCATTACTTTCAAGTTTATAAATAATAATAAAATCTGCGAAAGTTCAATTAGAATACCACAACATAGCCCAATAGAATCCGGTGTCACGAACATGAGCCTCTAATACAGAATATCCACATATTACAAGTCTGTCTAGGAAAAATGCGAAATAAAAGGATAGAGATAGATGGGAGAGATCAAGGCTGCGAATGCCATGCAGCTACCTCGATACTCCGGGATACTGCTGCTTAGCTAAACAAATCCTCACTCAGCCTGTAGTGTACCTGGATCTGCACACAAGGTGCAGGGAGTAATTTGAGTACTCTGACCGAGTGAGTAATAAATATAAACAAGGGCTGAGAATAAGAAATCATGGAAAATACAAGGTAAACTATAACTGGCAATTTAGAACATCAAATAGTGAAGCAACAAGTCAATGAAATCAGAGTACAGATAAAGGCAAGTATAACAGATAAAGAACAATGCATGAGATGCAAGGCAATGCATATGACGGTGCACTCCGGTACCCACTGCGGCGTGCAGCCCGAGCCATCCATTTATTTATCGTCGACGGCGCTCACTGGGGGTGTGTACAGACTCCGGAGGGGCTCCTACGACCCAAATGCTATAACATAATAAGTCCTGAAAGCCTTCTCACCTCTCTCATAAGGCCTGAAAGCCTCCTCTCCTCTCCAGCGCTCACTGGAATGGGCTCAGACTCCGAAGGGGCTCCTACAGCCCAAGCGCAATATCAAGCCATCTCGTGGCATCAAATCAAGGCCTTCGGCCTCATATCAATATCAGTATAATCAACCAAGCTCTCGGCCTCAATATCAATGTACTCAACCAGGCTCTCGGCCTCAATATCAATGTAATACTGCTGTGGCGCATAGCCCGATCCATGCTCAATCCAGAAACCATCATAAGGCCCTTGGACATTTATAAAACAGTCGCTCTCAGCCCAAAAATATCATTTAGAAATATCATTTAAGTTTTCAAATCTTAGAAAGATGGCTGAGTTTGCAAAACAGTATTTAAAACCTTGGACTGAGATCAAATGATATACAAAGTATGCGAAAGCAGTGATATCAATCCCTGAAGGATTCAAATAATTGGCAAGAAGCCCAATTATAACAATTAAATCCAAGTAAGGATGATTCTCATGTTAGTTCAAGTAGAAAACACGGTAAAAACATCTCTCGGAAGGGACCACATCACAATCCCCAACGGTGCTCTACCCCACGCCCGTTATTCGGCGTGCAAGTCACCTCAATATAGCGTTACGATGTGAAATTCTGGGGTTTCAAACCCTCAGTACATCATTTACATCAATTACTCACCTCAATACGGTCAAAGTCTAGCTCGCTCTGCCCTTGCCTCTCAAATTGGCCTCCTCGTGCGACGAATCTTCTCAAAATCACAATGAATATGTCGCATTATGCTAAAGAGACAATACCCAATAGAAAGCAATCGAAAAATATCAAAATTCACGAATTTGACAAAACCCGATCCCCGAGCCCACGTCTCGAAACTCAAAAAATTTTACGTCATCGGGTTCCTTATCTCGCCACGAGTCTATACATACAAAAATCTCTCAAATCGGACCACAAATGGCCCCTCAAATACCAAATTTAGAATTTTAATTTCAAGCCCTAATTTCTTATAATTTGGCTATATTTTCATGAATTTCAAGGATGATTTCACAATATAATCATGTATTTAGTTCATAGGACTTACCTCCAATCACTTCCCGTCAAAACCCCTTCAATTCCCGTCCAAAAGCTCTCAAGGTTGCTCAAAAATTGTGGAAAAATGGGTTTGGTTCGCGGATGAAATATTTTTAACATTTTGTCCGGGTACTGTAGCTAACCCTATGCGATCACATTGGAGCTCCTGCGATCGCATAGAACAAAATTTTCGGGCACTGTGGCTAACCCTATGCGATCGCATAGAACAAAATTCTAGGGCACTGTAGCTAACCCTATGCGATTGCAACACCTTCTATGTGATCGCATAGAGCAAAATTGCTCTGCACTGACTGCTGCATCTCTGCAGCATTTTCCAACTTCAAAAAAACTCGTTAGCCATCCGAAATCACCCCGAGGCCCCCGGGACCTCAACCAAACATACCAACATATCTTAATACATCATCCAAACTTGCTTCAATCATCAAAACACCTCAACTAACACTAAAATCATCGAATTACATTGAATTCAAACCTAAGTTCTTTTAAAACTTCTAAAACACGCATTCGATCGAAAACCCAACCAAACCACATCCGAATTACCGAAAATTTTGCGCACACATCCCAAATCACTTAACGGAGCTACAAAAACTCTCGGAATTCCATTCCGATCCCCTGATCAAAATCTCACATATCAACCGGAAATCGCCAAAATGCTAACTTCGCCAATTCAAGCGTAATTCTACACCGGACCTCAAAAATTACTTTCGATCACACTACTAAGTCATAAATCATCCCCCGAAGCTAACCGAATCATCGAAATTCAAATCCGAGCCCTCTAACACATAAGTCAACGTCAAGTTGACTTTTTCAAAACAAACCTTCCTTAAAGAGACTAAGTGTCTCATTTCTTATCAAAACCACTCCAATTCAACTCGTCCACACAAGACATTGATAATTAAGCATAAAAATAGGTAGTGGGGAAAACGGGGTGGTAACTCACGAGACGACGGGTCGGGTCGTCACATCCTCCCAAACTTAAACAAACGCTCGTCCTCGAGTGTACCTAGAGTTGTCCTAGAAGCCAACCAAAATATGAATGACCTTATCAAGCATAAACCCGAGGATGATCCCACTTCACCCTATATCACATGGGTCCGATAATGCGTTTTAACTAAAATCACATAATCTAGTCTAGCCCATAAATCATAGAACCATATATCACATGTAACGACCCGACCAGTCGTCTTGAGCCCTAGCGCATCGTTCAGCAATTTGAGGCCATGAGCAGCTTCATTTCAGGTATTGTGACTTGTTCGCGTGGTCGAAATTTAAATTCAGGAAGATCGGAGTTAAATTTAAATGAAAATTCTCATTTGAGAAGCTTAAAGTTGAAAGAATCAACTAGGATTGGATTTTTGAGTAAACAACCTCGGAATCAGGATCTGAAGGTTCCACAGGTTCGTATGATGATATTAGACTTGGGCGTATGCCCAGTTAGGGTTTTGGGTAACCCGGGAGCGTTTTGGCGCCTATTGTGGAAGTTAGCATTTTGGATGAAATTTTTTTAAGTTTGGCTCAGAGTGCATTTCAGCATTATCGATGTCCATCTGGGATTCTAAGATGGTGAATAGATCCGTATGGTGATTCTGGAGTTGGGAGCACAATCGGAAGTAAATTCGGAGGTTCGTAGGCCCTTTTGGAGCAATTTGGCTAAAGTTAGAATTTGAAGGTTTTTGAGAAGTTTGACCGGAGGCTAACTTTTTGATATTGAGGTCGGAATCAGATTCTGAAAGTTGGAGTAGGTCCGCAATGTCAAATTTGACTTGTGTGCAAAATTTGAAGTCAATTGGACGTGATTTGATAGGTTTAAACATTGGAAATAGAAGTTGGAAAGTTCAAAGTTCACAAAGCTTGAATCGGGGTGTAATTCATTTTTTTAGCGTTGTTTGTTATGATTTGAGGCCTCGAGCAAGTCCGTAATGTGTTTTGGGACTGGTTGGTATGATTGGTTGGGGTCCCGGGGGCCTCGGGTGGATTCCGGGTGGCTAACGGATCGAATTTGGAGTTTCAAGAAGTGCTGAAGCAGCAGGTATTTGGTATTTCTGCTTCTGCGGAAATGGGACCGCAGAAGCGGCCCCACAGAAGCGAAGAAGAAGCCATAAAAGCGAATGAGGGCGAGGGCAGTCAGGACCGCAGAAGCGGCCCTTGATCCGCTGATGCGGAATCGCAGAAGTGGTTGGCTTATCGTAGAAGCGAAAATGGGCTTGAGCCCAGGGACCGCAGAAGCGGAATATTTTCCGCAAAAGAGGGACCGGGGAAGCTGGATTATTTCCGCAGAAGCGAAAATCCCTGAAGGCAGAAGGTTAATTAGAAGTCGGGGATTGGCCATTTCTCTCATATTTCTCATGGCTTGGGGCAATTTTGGAGAGCTTCAAGGAGGGAATTTTCGTCATCAATGTCAAGGTAAGTTATCCCCATCACTTTTGTGTTAAATATATCAATTATGTATGGATTTAAGTATGAAGATTAGTGTAAATTTGGGGTTTTGGTTGAAAACCTAGGAAATTAGAA
>MU787549.1:23201-54079 GCA_026770625.1 Nicotiana glauca | reverse complement strand
CTTATCAGTAGTCGCTCATGCACTTGTGACACCGGGTTTCTGGGATGGGTTACAACGTATTTGTACTAATTATTATTATTTAAATTTGAATTCAAGTAGTGAACTTTTATTTATGAAAATGGAAGGAAAAACCTTAGATTTTAAAAAGTATTAAAAGAGGAATTAATTGATAATCTAGTTGGCTAGCCTGACAGAGGTGTCCGGTGCCACCACGACCCTTAGTGGATTTTGGGTCGTGACGACATGGTATCAGAGAACTAGGTTCCCGTCGGTCTCACGAGTCATGAGAAATTCTAGTAGAGTCTCGCGGATCGTTACGGAGACGTCTGTACTTATCCTCAGGAGGCTACAAGGCTGTTAGGAGTACTTCCCTTCTTGATTTCCTTTTCATGCAGTTCGATTCCTTTGAGGCTTATGCCATTGATTTCTTCCTACTCAATATTACGCGAGCGCTTGTTATAAATTGAAAATTGAAGGATTGTAATAGAACTACAAATGTGGTGTGGGATGATTCTCCCAGTATAGTTGATTGGACTATTATAGTCGCTCTTTGGAGGGATATTCTATTGTTTCAGCTCAGTAACAGAACTTCTAAGAGCCTTGAGGCTAGGTACAAGTTTCCATAATGCTTATGAGCGATAATTCCACAGTGTTGTTGTGATGGTAGGGTGGTTGCCCACGTGTCGGGCCAGTGAATGAATTGAAGGGAGGTTTACTCAGCATGTAATCAAGGGATTCAGTATTTTATTCCCGACAGGGGAAAAGGCAGTCAGACTAAGAATGGTCAGGTGTGGGCTGGTGGAAGTAATGAGGCTTGGTATTTCCAAGCGTGGTTGAGCTTTCTTTTATGAGAGGGTGTCGTGGTCCTGATTGAACGTACTAAGTTGCTGGCGTTATAATCTGCTACAATTCGCCTTTATGGCAAGATATTGTGAACTAGTATTGGAGTTACGACTGTCAGATATCGCATGGTGCAGTGGTTTAAGATCGAATCAGAATTTTTAATGTTGACGGATCTATAAAGATGACCTTTGGAAAGGTTTAAAGTTAGTAGTAATGGTGGGTTAAAGTGCCACAAAGATAGATTTTATTTGAGGCAACAATTGAGCAGCAACGTATGAGGAAGGACATGCAGGAAATGCCAGGCGATGTTTAAAATTTCTAGAAGGCCAAGTATGATAAGCAAGGTCGAGTGACCGATTAAGGAGATGAGTTCCGCCAAAGTAGGAGAGTGGTGAGGGTTGCATATGGGCTTGGTAGTAGGATGATTACGCGCCTTAAAGAGAGTTTGGATCGAATTGGGGATCCTAATGATTGGTGATTGAAGCCTACGGGTATGATGTGAAATATGGGCTATTATGCGGTAGAAGATTGATATGGCGGAAAGGAGCTGCTTGAAATGGAGAAGGGTGCGGCATAACCCTGAATTTGGAAGGATGTTGCCGCACATTTAATTGGTGTTCGCAAAGGGCGAATGGACTTGTGCAACTGGAAGGTGAGCTCGAACTCAGGATGGGCTATTGGATCCGTAGGGAATGTACCCCGTGCAGCGGTGTGGGAAGATATCGGGAGGTGATTCCCCTAGGTGGGTTATTCCCCGTGAGAAGATTAGCGGTCGCATGGTTGGCGAAGCTTCTGCAATGAATTATATTTGTTGTTCAACAAAGAGATCGGTCGTGCGAATGTGGATGAAGACTCAGAATATAAAAGATGGGGATTTACAGGAAGATCCTGAGAGATTTTGATAATTGGTGGCGCAAGGTTAAGTCAATAAGAGGTAAAAAAGGTCGGGCGAACTCAAGAATAGTGAAATGATGGCTTCAAGCTAAGTGGGAGAGTCCCATCGCTTATGATTGGGCTGTATGATTAACTACTTGTGTGATTTCTGGTCATTAGCTTATTGATGGATTAATCCAGCTACGAGAAAGGACCATAAGTAGTAATTTGAGCAGAGGAATTATTAAGGATGTGCTATGGTTAGCCTTCTTGGCTCACGTTCGGACTTGGAAAAAAGTTCAGGATTTATGCCTGGTATAGATACAGGTTTCAGAGGAAGTGATTTCGCCGGGTGCTTCACCGAGAGAGTATTCGTGTGTTATAAGAATTACGGAGTGAATTATATTTGGGACCAAGTCAGAGAGGGTGGCTCTCAGCAATGGTCCTAGTGGAACTCAAAAGATAAAGTGTGGTACCTAATGATTTTAAGCCTATAAGTACAACTAAGAATCAAGCTCTGTAGCAGCTTATGAGAAGGCGCCCAGAATGTTCTATGATGTGTTTCCTTGTGGTGTAGCATTGGAGAAATGTGAAATAATTCGTGAGATTTAAGACAGCATGGTCTCGCAATTCAATGTCACTCGGGGTGAGTGTAGAGGGACTATGTTATGTGTTGAAGAGAGTTAGTATTAATTCCAAAGCAATCAAGGATAAATTGGAAGGAAAGGGATTGATTAGCCATAGTTGAATTTGGCATGTTGGGGTCTATGATCCGTTCATTCAGCATGATCGAGTTATGCATTTTATTTGTGGCGGTACGTGTGAGGTTTGTCGGCCGCCGTAATTGATAACATTCTAAACCATTCTACTGTTATGGCTTGTTATATGGAAGCAGATCCCGGAAGGGCTGGTGTCTTGGACCACTACTTGCAGATTTGCATATTCTACGGTTATGGGAATTTACATGTGTGTTTCTATGATTCTCCCGAAGTGAGTTACGTGAAAAGTTTGTATAAGATGAAGTGTTAAAATATTAATGATTTCGGAGTTATGATGAAAAATTATGTTCTATCGTATGTTGGTACGTTGGGTGCAGTGAGTAGCATGGAAATACGAAGTGAGGATCAAGGTTGCAGTCCAGTGTTGACAAGGATGTCACGGGCTCAGATAAGCAATGAGAGGGTTGAATGATTAAAGTAAGTTGGGTTGTCTTCAGCGTCACCTGAGATTGGTGTTTTGTAACGAGGGCTTGTATCATGATTAATGATTCTCGATCGCTTATCAGCGTTAGTGCGGTCGGTGGGTTGGAGGTAAGACTCAGTTAATTGTTATGGTATATTGTGGGAGTGTGTTTCACAGGAAGATTGCATAAATGTGGCACGACGCCACTTGATTGATTAAAGATATAGACCAAGTATGAAGAATTATGATGATATCATTAAATTGAGAATTTATGCATGGAGGGCACTTTGTATATTGGGTTATGAACTGAGGAGGTTGCTCCGGTTATGATGGTTATTCTTACGTGATATGAGGCAAAAGGGGGTTACTACGGACCTTTGAAAGGTCATTGGCCAAGTTGGCGCAATCAGAAATTGGCTTGAGATCGGTGGATTGATTTATATGTGAACAAGGCTTTATATCGGGCTAGTTGTGTTCGCTTCAGCGAGCGTTCCCTATGGAGGAACAGTCGGGGTGTTATTTTGTCATCAGCTATTCTAGGTAATGATGTAATGCGCCGTATGAGTTGTGAGATGGCTTGGTAAATTTTATGTGTTGAGGTTCCGCGTGGCAATGACGTATTATGAGCAAGATGTCTTTTGAGATTCAGACTGTATATCGCACCTCAGTTGTGCTCAATTTTTGTAGCTTGCGCTATATGTCCCTTCAGGGATGGCATTATGCACTTAGCATGCTTGTGACCTAGACTCGCTATTTTATCACAATGAGAAAACTAGCTCGATGTGTATCTCTTTATGTGAGTTCTACGTGTTGATCGGGTGGCACGCCGCCATGGTTATATTGTGAGGATCGGGTGGCACGCCGCCATGGTTATATTGTGAGGAGCGGATGGCACGCCGCCATGGTTATGCTGTGTGGATCGGGTTGCACGCCGCAACAGTGTGATGATGAGTGTAATTTTTTATATGCTAATTTTGTATGTCCTGCTTCCTATTTTCTAAGGAAAGTACGTAGTAGTGCGGAAGTTAGGTAATTCCTTCCATAGTTCGATTTCCTGTTTGTGTTGTGTTCAGATTGGTGGCCTATTGGCACATTGTGGCGTCATATGAGACTTGTGATCGCATTCGGAGTGGCTTATTGCCGAGCAGTTCGTACTGGGTAAGATGAGATTGTGGGATTTAGGATCGGTGCAATCTGATTATATGAAGTATATTAAGGAGCGAAGATCATTATTTGGTTCACAATGTGGTAATGTTTCTTGTCAGAAGTATAGACTCGATAGTTTGTTGACTCAGTAGTTGATTATGAATTTTGGCATCTCATCCGTCGTGGCGGTATTGTAATAGTTAGAGTAAGACCTATGTAGGTCATGAGGTGCAATGGGAGCATCGGATTCATGGAATTTTGATTAATTCAAACACAAATGTTATTATGGTCCTATGAGTAAAGTGATACAAAGTGTGAATTCAGCAGAGTTATGCAGTCATGTTTGAGTACAGTATATTGTGATTGATACGGTGATCGTATGTTGGAAACAGGCCAGGCATAGAACTCCGGATGTTGGAATTGGGCTCTAAGGCTTATTTGCTTGGAAAAAAAGGAATATCTTCAGAATTTATCGAGCCAATGTGCTCAACTAAGTTGTGGTAGCACGGGGAGGTACATGAGAAGTAAAACATCAATTTTCGATTACTTTAGTACAGTTCTCAGCACGTTCGAGGACGAATGTATGTTTAAGTGGGAGAGAATGTAACGACCCGTCCGGTCGTTTTGAGCCCTAGCGCGTCGTTCAGCAGTCTGAGGCTATGAGCAGCTTCATTTTAGGTAGTGTGACTTGTTCGCATGGTCGGAATTTAAATTCAGGAAGATCGGAGTTAAATTTAAATGAAAATTCTCATTTGAGAAACTTAAAGTGGAAAGAATGAACTAGGATTGGATTTTTGAGTAAACGACCTCAAAATCGGGATCTGAAGGTTCCAGCGGGTTCGTATGATGATATCGGACTCGGGCGTATGCCCAGTTTGGGTTTTGGGTAACCGGGGAGCGTTTTGGCGCCTATTGTGAAAGTTAGCATTTTGGAAGAAATTTTTTTAAGTTTGGCTCGGAGTGCATTTCAGCGTTATCGATGTACGTCTGGGATTCCGAGAGTGTGAATAGTTCTGTATGGTAATTCTGGAGTTGGGAGCGCGATCGGAAGTGAATTCGGAGGTCCGTAGGCCCTTTTGGAGCAATTTGGCTAAAGTTAGAATTTGAAGGTTTTTGAGAAGTTTGACCGGAGGTTGACTTTTTGATATCGGGGTCGGAATCCGATTCCAAATGATGGAGTAGGTTTGCAATTTCAAATGTGACTTGTGTGCAAAATTTTAAGTCAATCGGACGTGATTTGATAGGTTTAAACATCGGAAATAGAAGTTGGAAAGTTCAAAGTTCATAAAGCTTGAATCGGGGTGTAATTCATGGTTTTAGCATTGTTTGTTATGATTTGAGGCCTTGAGCAAGTCCCTAATGTATTTTGGGACTGGTTGGTATGATTGGTTGGGGTCCCGGGGGCCTCGGGTTGATTCCGGGTGGCTAACGGATCGAATCCGGAGTTTGAAGAAGTGTTGAAGCAGCTGGTATCTGGTATTTCCGCTTCTGCGGAAATGGGACCGCTAAAGCGAAGAAGAAGCTGCAGAAGCAGACGAGGGCGAGGGCAGCCAGGACCGCAGAAGCGTCCCTTGATCCATTGATGTGGAACCACAGAAGCGGTTGGCTTATCGCAGAAGTGAAAATGGGTTTGAGCCTTGGGACTACAGAAGCGGAATATTTTCCGCAAAAGCGGGACCGCGGAAGCAGGATTATTTCCGCAGAAGCAAAAATCCCTGGAGGCAGAAGGTTAATTTAAAGTCGGGGATTGGCCATTTCTCTCATATTTCTCATGGCTTGGGGCGATTTTGGAGAGCTTCAAGGAAGGGATTTTCGTCGTCAATGTCAAGGTAAGTTATCCCCATCACGTTTGTGTTAAATATATCAATTATGTATGTAAATTTGGGGTTTTGGTTGAAAACCTAGGAAACTAGAAATCTTGGATTTTGATTACGATTTTGAGTATGGAATTAAGAGAAAATTATATATTCGAGTTTCTAAGGTTATGGGTAAACTTTATCTTCGAAAAGTTTTCGATTCCGGGCACGTGGGCCCGAGGGCATTTTGGTCAACTTTACAATCGAGGTTAGGAATTGCTATATTAGTTGTAATGAATATTTGAGCATATATTAATGGATTTCGTAACCATTGGCTAGTCTTGGAGTGTGGTGCATCAATTGGAGTCCTCAGAAGAATGTAAAATGCCGATTTTGAGTCTTCGGAGCGAGGTTCTCCTTTCTAATCTTGTGAGGGGGAATTTACCCCATAGGTGAAGTAATTGATTATGTGCTCCTATTTGTGGGGTTACATACGTACGAGGTGACGAGAGTCCGTGCGTAGCTACTATTATGCTATTGTCCGGATAGTTAGGACCCAAAAACATGTTGCACGTGGATTAATTGTGGACCCATTGATAGCTTGAATTGTTTAGCTAACATCAAATTAGTAAGTAAATTTTTAAAAGGATTAAACTTCATTTCTTAAATTGTTAAAGGGGAATTGGTTTTATTTGAATAAATATTCCGCGATAAGTTCTTATTTGACTGTTTGAGCATGTATTTTCTGTGTGCCTACGTCACATGGATGATTCGCGAGTAGGATATGTGTTTATTTATGGAACGGGACGAATGCCTCGGTAAGAATAGATGCATCTATGGTTCGTGCTTCTCGACCCTCGGCAGTGCATAATTTACATTTCTGTTGGAGCGGGCCATCGACCTCGGCATGATTAGTGCATGTCTGTGTTGTTGTCTTGAACTTCATTAAGTTATTATTGCCCTTTGGTGGCTTAAAAATATTCGGAATATATTTAAAGAGAAATTCTGGAAAGTTACCTATGAAGGAATTACGTATTTACTTGTTTCCTCTAGCTGGATTAGAATTATATTTATAAAATAAATCCACTGTTTAATATGTATATTGAGGATAAATAATCATTGGACTATTAGAGTGTGTTATAGTTGACCATCTCGTCTTTACCCCTTCGGGATTAGGCGGGACACTCACTGAGTACACGTTGATTACGTACTCATACTACACTTCTGTGCATTTTTGTTGCACAGGTATATATATACCTCTAGCAGCCTATTGGGCGTAGCAGCATGGATGACGCTGGGACTAGGTCAGCTGCATCATTCGAGGCGACCACAGCTAGGGTAGTCCCTTCCAGTGTACTGTATTTACTTTCCATCCACTATATTCCGGACGGATGTTGTATTTTATTTCTCATATCAGTAGTTGCTCATGTACTTGTGACACCGGATTTCTGGGATGGGTTTCAACGGATTTGTACTAATTGTTATTATTTAAATTTGAATTCAAGTAGTGAACTTTTATTTATGAAAATGGAAGGAAAAACCTTAGATTTTCAAAAGTATTAAAAGAGGAATTAATTGATAATCTAGTTGGCTGGCCTGACAGAGGTATCCGGTGCCACCACGACCCTTAGTGGATTGTGGGTCGTGACATCACCTTTTCGGAATCACACACAAGATCAGAACCTCACACCTACATTCAGAGTGAGTCTGAACCAGCTGTAATAGGCCATGTCTGCAACCTTAGGTGCAATTATATGATATACCAATAACTCAAACACATGCAGCGATAACTTCCATTCACAGGAGCTGCCCACAACAACCAAAGACCGATAGAAATCTCTTATTAGCCAAGGTCTCATTCCAACACCCTCATATACTTCCAACGATAATTGAAACACGCAATAAACCATAACCATTGCTCAGATCAACCATTCATGAGGCCATTTCTCCTCTAGCAATTATCGTAACGAATTTTTGAACCGAACCTCGATATTTACCCATCAAACATGCTGAAATCAAATCTGTTTGTATTTATTAATGACCCAACAATCAATTCGAACCCAACACACCACTCTGGTGACATGACACATCAATACATGTCTAAGCCACAACTTGCATAATACGTGTACCAATAAGAAACGGTCCTAACATACTCAAATCATGAAAATGACTCAACTGAGAGAGTTGTACCTCAAACTCACCAGTACTGCCACAATACAAGGTTGAGACCCTGTCTCACATCATAGAAATAGGACACACAAATTTGACCCGCAAGGTCATGTTTCCACACAGCTGCAATGCGCGATCCTATCCAAATACTACTCCACATGAAACACCTCAAGTCACTATGCTTGAAATCGACAACCATGCTCAATTGATGTCTGGAGCCAAAGCAAATCATTACACCCATGGTGAAACAAATAACACACACGACGCAAACCTGATAGAACATAATCGGTACGTTATTTACCGAGCAACACCCAATTACTAATCCCGCTCGACTTCCACTACTACAACTCCTATCGGAGCCAGAAGATCTGGTGCCCGGCACCAAATTAATACCAAAATCAACAACCTCGCCCGGCGACATGCCTAGCCACATAAAACACATTCGAAAAGTCCCTCAACTCCGGAACTGAATTAGTGATAGCAACCTCTGCACTGACATCCATCACGAATGCCCAATTAAGAAAGCAATCCTTCCCAACCGTCCGCTGGGTCTTTGAAATATAAACCACTCTGCTAGAACATAATCCAACGCACTTCACCACTCGACCCGTGGCATTTTTGGTATTGCTCGTAGCGCAATAGTTCAGAATCACTCAACACTAAGACAACCAGTCTGAATTCCGACATCACATCCAAAATCTAACATACTGGCAAACAAAGATCCACTCGAGCCTCCAAATCCTGATTGCCGCTAAACGGTGCCGAATACACACGATCCACCACCACAACCTAGCCTGTACATGAGAACTCCCGGTCTCCAACTCCGTATGGCACACAAATCATCATAACTGATTCTAGTTTCCACCGTGCGAATACATGCAAACCTTCAATACCCAATCATCCCACGATAAATACTCTAAAATTTCCATGTGCCATACAAGCAACTAGAATATCAGCAGTCGATCCAGCCTTAAAGTGTCGCAATACTATTGAAGTGCCATCAACTTAATCACATTGGCCTTTTTCTGAAACACATACCCTTTACAAATCACTGTGATTAGAAATACAATTTCCTTAATCGTCTGAAGATCATTCATCCTAATCATTTGAAGCTTATTTCTCTAATCACCTAAAGCTACCTGTACTGCCTAAGAATGTTATGAATTTCCATTCGGAACTTAACCATAACCTTACACACGCAAATCTCAATCCTTCACAACATATCGCATATCCCATATCATCTTAAGGTAACATGAGGACTTCACCTCCCTTCCGAACCATGAACGTTTACGTACTCAACTAGTCAAGAACTTCTATTGATCCCATCTAGAAGAAAAATCATTACACATCCCATGCTCTGCATGACATACATACGTCTTGTTCAAGTTCTTACAATACCGACACGGCGGATGAGATCTATATAAATTCATAACACCACCGAATCAACAATTCATTGGTTCTATACTTCTGGCAAGAACTATCACCTCATTCTGAACCAAACAATGGTCTTAGCCCCTTAATTTACTCCATATACTCAGATTGCACTGATCTCGAATTCAATGATCTCCTCTCACCCATTACGAACTTCTCAGGAAATAAGCCACCCCGGACATAATCAAAAGCCGCATATGATGCCCCAATATGCCAATAGGCTATCAATTCAAACGCGATACAAAAAAAAACAAACTCTGGAAGGAATTACCAATCCTACGCACTAATACGGACTTTCCTTAAAAAATAGGAAGCAAGGCATACAAAATAGCATATAGAAAACTATACTCAACATCACACTGTTGCGGCGTGCAACCCGATCCAGATAACATACCCATGGCGGCGTGCCACCCGATTCACACATAGATCTCACGTAAAGAGATGCACATCGAGCCAAATTTGCTCATTACAACAAAATACCGAGTATCGATCGTAAGCATGCTAGGTGCATAATTATATCTCTGAGAGACATATAGCGTTATAAGCTACAAAACTCAAGCACAACTGAGGTGTGATGTACAGTCTGAATTTCAAGAGCCAAAATGCTCATATAACGTCATTCCTATGCGGATTCTCAGCACATACAATTTCTCAAGCCGTCTCACAACTCACATGGTGCAATGCATCGCTACGCAAAATATCTGACAGCGAAACATCAACCTAACTACTCCTCCATGAGGACCATGTTACTAAAATGCACACATCTGGCCTGATATAGAGCCATTATTCACATTAAATCTATCTACCAACTTCAAGCTGATTCTGATCACACTGAACTAGTATGATAACCTTTCAAAGGTACATAATAACTCTTATTTTTCTCATAACACACAAGAACAACCATCACAATCGGAGTAATCCTCCCCAGTTCACAACCTAATATGCCAAGTGCCCTCCAGCCATGAATCTTCTATTTAACGACACCATCATAAACTTCATACTTGGTTTACATCTTTAGTCAATAAAGTGATCACATGCCACACTTATATAATCATCCCGTGGGACACACTCCCACAACCTACCACAACAATATCTGGAGCGTACCTCCAAACCATCGGTCGTACTAACGCTGAAGAGCGATCAAGAATCATTAACCAGGACGCAAAACCCTTTTTACAAAACACCAATCTTAGGTGACGCTGAAGACAATACCAACTTACCGTAAACATCGAAACTTCTCTCCTGCTCATCCGAGCTCATGACATCTTGTCAAAAAATTTCCTTCACTAGTGCCATTCTCGGCCTAATTTCCACAACCAAAACCGATTCACCAGCATGGATCAAATTGGAACTAACATAGTACATAACCGCACAATCCGCTAACCAATAGCAAGCTCCCCAACTTGGCTCGAAGTCATAGATCACAACACACTATACTCATAACGCGTATACTCCATTGTTCCCTCAATACCATAGTGAGTTTAAACTCAAATCCTCTGTAAGCTTGTGTAAACACACTTCATCTAGTACTTCAACTCTTTGGAAATCTCGCAATAGTTAAACTCACTCTCTTAAGCTAACCAAAATTTCAAACTTCAACACTTACAATTCATTTGCACGTGAGATCTTCTGTCATTCACATGAGGATCGCACCGCCTCTGCACACTTCGCGGGAGATAACCCACCTGCTTCGCCTCAATATAACATTTTTGTATACCTTCCACTGCCATAAGCATTACGCAGTCACTTGGTCTTCCTGAGTCTGTACTCATACCGCAACATGAAATTTACTTCACTCCTAACTAGGAGTCATGAAAAGATTCTTCACACGCCCATAACTCGGGCTATAACTTGAATCAAGATAGACTTCAAGCATCTACTAATTTTTCCATCATTCAACAGACCCCTTCTCATCGCTTCCAATTCATATCGATACGCCTCGTAGTACTAACATACTCCTCACATAGCCACTACCGTCATTTCCACTAACGGGGACACTACCGAACATATAAGTTCAAAAACACTTGTTCACACAATCAGCACCTCGGCACTCCAGCCATAGGCAAAGATCTAACCTCAAGTCCTCCAGACTGGCCCACCACAAACTCACAGAGATTACACCTCGCCCCTCGATCGTTGAATCACAAGCCATCGAGGCACATCTGATACTCAGCACTCATGCGCGCATACGAATGCATGGAAGGAATTTCAAAAGTTTCTTTTCAAGATGAATCAAGGACGCACGATAAGAATTCAAGAATGTGAAATTTTCCTAAAGGTTCTGCAGCCTCTCGAGGATAAATACAGACATCTCCGCACCAATCCGCGAGACTCTACTAAACCGGCTCATGACTCCCGAGAGCAAGTAACCTAGGCTCTGATACCAACTTGTCATGACCCCAAACTCGATTGCGATGGTGCCCAACACACTGCTAGGCAAGCTCGACCATTCAACAACATTATCTCAAATTTTTAATCAAATTATAGATAAATAACACAGGGAATTACTAATTCATTACTTTCAAATTTATAAATAATAATAAAATCTACGAAAGTTCAATTAGAATACCACAACATAGCCCAATAGAATCCGGTGTCACGAACATGAGCCTCTAATAAAGAATATCCACCTATTACAAGTCTGTCTAGGAAAAATACGGAATAAAAGGATAGAGATAGATGGGAGAGATCAAGGCTGCTAACACCATGCAGCTACCTCGATACTGTCGGATACTGCTGCTCAGCTAAACAAATCCTCACTCAGCATGTAGTGTACCTGGATCTGCACACAAGGTGCAGGGAGTAATGTGAGTACTCTGACCCAGTGAGTAATAAACATAAATAAGGGCTGAGAATAAGAAAACATGGAAAATACAAGGTAAACTATAACTGGCAGTTTAGAACATCAAATAGTGAAGCAACAAGTCAATGAAATCAGAGTACAGATACGAAGGCAGGTATAACATATAAATAACAATGCATGAGATGCAATGCATATGAAGGTACACTCTGGTACCCACTGCGACGTGCAGCCCGAGCCATCCATTTATTTATCGTCGACGACGCTCACTGGGGGTGTGTACAGACTCCGGAGGGGCTCCTACGACCCAAGCGCTATAACATCATAAGTCCTGAAAGCCTTCTCACCTCTCTCATAAGGCCTGAAAGCCTCCTATCCTCTCCAGCACTCACTAGAATGGGCTTAGACTCCGAAGGCGCTCCTACAGCCCAAGCGCAACATCAAGCTATCTCGTAGCATCAAATCTAGGTCTTCGGCCTCATATCAATATCAGTATAATCAACCAGGATCTCGGCCTTAATATCAATGTACTCAACCAGGCTCTCGGCCTCAATATCAATGTAATACTGCTGCGGCGTGCAGCTCGATCCATGCTCAGTCCAGAAACCATCATAAGCCCCTTAGACATTTATAAAACAGTGGCTCTCAGCCCAAAAATATAATTTAGAAATATCATTTAAGTTTTCAAATCTTAGGAAGATGGCTAAGTTTGCAAAATAATATTTAAAACCTTGGACTAAGATCAAATGATATGCAAAGTATGCGAAAGCAGTGATATCAATCCCTGAAGGATTCAAATAATTGGCAAGAAGCCCAAATGTAACAATTAAATCCAAGTAAGGATGATTCCCAATTTAGTTCAAGTAGAAAACACGGTAAAAACATCTCTCGGGACATACCAAGTCACAATCCCCAACGGTGCTCTACCCCATGCCCGTTATCCGGCGTGCAAGTCACCTCAATATAGCGTTACGATGTGAAATTCCGGGGTTTCAAACCCTCAGGACATCATTTACATCAATTACTCACCTCAAGACGGTCAAAGTCTAGCTCGCTATGCCCTTGCCTCTCAAATTAGCCTCCTCGTGCGACGAATCTGCTCAAAATCACAACGAATATGTCGTATTATGCTAAAGAGACAATACCCAATAGAAAGCAATCAAAAAATATCAAAATTCACGAATTTGACAAAACTCGAGCCCCGGTCCCATGCCTCGAAACTCAGAAATTTTTATGTCATCGGGTTCCCTATCTCGCCACGAGTCTATACATACAAAAATCTCTTAAATCGGACCACAAATGGCCCCTCAAATCCCAAATTTAGAATTTTAATTTCAAGCCCTAATTTCTTACAATTTGGCTATATTTTCATGAATTTCAAGATTTCACAATATAATCATGTATTTAGTTCATAGGACTTACCTCCACTCATTTCCCATCAAAACCCCTTCAATTCCCGTCCAAAAGCTCTCAAGGTTGCTCAAAAATGGTGGAAAAATGGGTTTGGTTCGCGGATGAAATATTTTTAGCATTCTGTCCGAGTACTGTAGCTAACCCTACGCGATCGCATTAGAGCTCCTGCGATCGCATAGAACAAAATTTCCGGGCACTGTAGCTAACCCTATGCGATCGTATAGAACAAAATTCCAAGGCACTATAGCTAACCCTATGCGATCGCAACACCTTCTATGCGATCGCATAGAGCAAAATTGCTCTGCACTGACTGCTGCATCTCTGCAGCATTTTCCAACTTCAAAAGTTCCCGTTAGCCATCCGAAATCACCCCGAGGCCCCCGGGACCTCAACCAAACGCACCAACATATCTTAAAACATCATACAAACTTATTCCAATCATCAAAACACCTCAACTAACACTAAAATCATCGAATTACATCGAATTCAAGCCTAAGTTCTTTAAAAACTTCTAAAACACGCATTCGATTGAAAACCCAACCAAACCACGTCTGAATGACCTAAATTTTGCACACGCATCCCAAATCACTTAACGGAGCTACAGCAACTCTCAGAATTCCATTCCGACCCCCGGATCAAAATCTCACCTATCAACCGGAAATCGCCAAAATACTAACTTCGCCAATTCAAGCTTAATTATACACGGGACCTCCAAAATTACTTCTGATCACACTCCTAAGTCACAAATCATCCCCTGAAACTAACCGAATCATCGAAATTCAAATCTGAGACATCTAACACATAAGTCAACGTCTGGTTGACTTTTCCAAAACATACCTTCCTTAAAGAGACTAAGTGTCTCATTTCTTATCAAAACCACTCCAATTCAACTCATCCACACAAGACATTGATAATCAAGCATAACAAACTAGGTAGTGGGGAAAATGGGGCAGTAACTCACGAGACTACGGGTCGGGTCGTCACAAATATAGTCTTGAAAGCTATTTCTTGATTAGGATTTAGCTCTGATTGTGCTTTCTCATACACTTATATAGCATTTTGATTCTTAATAATATACTAACCTTTTTACCTTGTGTCCTAGCGCTCTTTTTATGGAATAAAGTTATGTATCCTAAGATTTTTTTTAACTTGAATAACATTTTTAATCATATGATGAATTTAAAACAATTGAATTGGATTCTCCGCCTAAATAATTAATTAAAAGATTTAATTATTTCGTTTTAACATAAAAAATAATGTATTCTATGCTTATTCAGATCTTATTATTAGTTCATCTCTTGTTTTGAATATTTAATCTTAATGATGATTTTATACGATATAAATTTTATTTTCAAAGAGAAAGATTGATATGACATTTCACTTTTAGAACTTTATATTTGTAAAATTATTAGTAATATTGACTCTTACCAACCATCTTTTCTCTCACACATTTATATTCTTAAATATTTTCTTAGTTGTTATTTAATAATTGGGTATTTTTAATCTTACATGAAAAATTATTTAAAAAATTATTTGAGTAGTAAAATACTTTAATATAATATAAAAATATATTATTAAGGGGTATTTTTTGTCAATTTCAACTATTTATGCAGTCCATTTAACTTTTTTTTTTGGTATTGGACATTATGGAGTGGTAATGTATTGCCAATACGGAGGATTCTTATGAAATTGATTTTATTAAACCTTCATACATATTTTTAATAAGAATTAATAGACATAATTTTATTAATTTTAAAATCTTAAATAATTAAAAATTAGCAAAGAAGGTATTGTAGTCCAAAAAAATAGGTTATATTCAGTTATGTCATTTCCCTATGAGTTCTTCGCTTAATATTTTAGAGCTATTTTGGTATATTAATATTGTATTTATTATTTTATAGTAATACATGCTCTCCTTTTTCTAAATAGATTTGGACAATATAATATATTCTCAAATTTAAATTAGTAATAGGACATTATAATACGTTTTCAAATTAAAATAGTAATACATTTTTGTTAAGAAGTATATCCTAAAAGTAATAGGATTACATGACTAAAGATATTTACTTATTCAATTTTATATGAACTAGACAGCCCGAAAATAATTATATTAATAGGATTCCAAAGGTAATCATGTAAGATTCCTAACGTGTAGTATTATATCCTAAAACTAATGGGATTATAAGGCTAATATCTAGTTAAAATATTAATATAGAAGTTATTGTAGTCCAAAAAAAGTTATTATAGCTATGTCATTTCCTTTTGAGTTCTTCTGTTTAATATTTTCGGGTTATTTTGTTCTATCAATATTATATTTATTCTTTATAATAATATATGGCTCCCCTGGTTCTAAATAAATTTGGATAATATAATAAGTTTTTAAATTAAATTAGTAATAGAAATTTTTTAAGAAGTATATCGTAAAAGTAATAGGATTCTATTCGAAAGAGAAGTTCCAAATCTATATCAGAGTTCTCGAAATTCTTGTTCGTTTGTTCGAAAATTCCTTTTTTATGTGAATTCTTACGGGAAGGATTTATAGGTATTATGGTTGTATTAAAGTTATATTCCTTGTTTGACTCCAATAAGAATGTCACGACCCAAAATCCACTAAAGGGTCGTGGTGGCGCCGGACACCACTGTCAAGCAAACCAACCAATAATACTTAATTAAATTCTCGTTTTAAATATTTCCGAAACTACTTCTTTTATGCGTTTAAACAATACGTGATAAACTCTACTAAATAAATGATGAAACATTTGCCGATTTTAAATTTCTGAATAAACCCATAGACATCCCCAAACCGGTGTCACAAGTGCATGAGCTATTTCTAAGAAATAATATAATACAACAACCGTCAAGAATACAATATTGGACAGAAAATAAATACAGATAACTGAAAGAGACTCTGCTGGATGCGGGTCACCTCGAGAAGTGTAGCTCACCTAAGTCTCCGTATCAACTATGCTGCTACGCCTAGTAGGCCACTATAGAGTTACATATACCTGTGCAACAAAAATGCACAGAAGTGTAGTATGAGTACGAAAACAACGTGTGCTCAATGAGTATCCTGTCTAATCTCGAAGAAGTAGAGACGAGATGGTCAACTTCGACACTTACTAGTGGTCCAATAATGATATACTATTAATGCGAATAATCATGGATTTATTAAGAATGACAGAAATTTCAAGTAAGTCGCGAACAGGTGAAAGTCCCTTTTTATATTAAAAATCTTCGGATTCATAATCCATTAGTTTCCAATTATCTCAAGTCGGGGAGAGCAGCTATCAATATCAACAAATCTCAAGGCAAGCATACGCAACTCGTGCTGAGGTCGTACGGCCCGATCCAACAGAAAATAAACTATGCATTGCCGAGGGTCGAATGGCGCGAACCATAGATGCATCTATTTAATCTGCAGAGGCGTTCGGCCCGTTCCAAAAATAAACACACAGACAGTCAATCAAGAAGTTCACACGGATTAATTATCCAATGAAAACAAATCCTCTTTTAACAATTTAAGAAAAATTAAGTTTTATCTGTTTACAAATTCATTTACTAATTTGATGTGATTTAAGCAATTCAAGCTATCAATAGGTTCACAAATAATCCAAGTATAGCATGCTTTTGGGTCCTAACTGCCCGAACAATAGCATAATAGTAGCTACGCACGGACTCTCGTCACTTCGTGCGTACGTAGCCCCCACAATTAGGAGCACATAACCAATTATTTCACCTATGGGGACAGTTCCCTCTTACAAGGTTAGAAAGGAGACTCACCTCGCTCCGAAGATCCAAAACCGGCATTCCACGCCCTTCCGAAGACTCAAATTGATGCAAGATGCTCCTAAACTAGCCAATTATTATGAAAAACCATTAATATAGGTTCAATTACTCATTACAATCCCATTCATAACATTTTCTAACCCCAATTGAGAAGTTGACAAAAATGCCCTCGGGCTCACATGCCCGGATTCCCAAAATTTTTGAAGAATGATTTTACCCATAGCCTCACGAACTCAAATATATAATTTTCGCTTAACTCCTTACCCAAAATCGTTGTCAAATTCCAGGAATATAAATTTCTAGGTCTTTCCACCAAAACCCCAAATTTCTACCAATTTACATGCTAAAATCCATACATAATCGATGTATTTAACTCAAGATGGATAGGATTAGCTTACCTTATCGTTGATGATAAAAATCCCACTTGAAGTTCTCCAAAATCGCCCATACCAAATGAAAAATAGGGGCAAATGACCAAACCCCCGATGTTTAAAAGAACCACTACCTCCAGCACTTTCCACACCTGCGGTCCTATGACCGCTTCTGCGGTTCCGTAGGTGCGCGCCAATGGCTGCATCTGCGGTCTTTCCTCAAGTATCCCACCTCCGCATCTGTGCTTCTCCTTCCTCAGGTGCGGTTCCGCTTCTGCGTCTACATGACTGCACTGCGGTCCTCACCAGGCTGCCCCTCTTCCGCTTCTACGACTTAACCGCCGCAGGTGCGGTTCCGCATCTACGACTCCTCGACCGCATCTGCGGCACTGCTCACTTTGGTCCAAACTGCATCTAAGGCTCCGCACCTGCATCCCATTTCTCGCAGGTACGGTTGTGACAGCAACCAACAACCTCAACCTTCCAAAAATTCCATTCTCGATCCGTTAACTACCTGGATTCCACCTGAGGCCCCCGGGACCCCAACCAGTCCCAAAACATATTACAGACTTGCTCGAGGCCTCAAATCATATCAAACAACACTAAAATCATGAATCGACCTCCAATACAAGATTTATGAACTTTAGAATTTCAAACTTCTACTTTCGATGTTTAAACCTATCAAATCACGTCTGATTGACTTCAAATTTTGCACGCAAGTCATATTTGACATTATGGACCTACTCCAACTTCCGCAATCAGATTCTGACCCTGATATCAAAAAGTCCACTTCCAGTCAAACTTCTCAAAAAAACTTCAAATTTCTATCTTTAGCTAAATGGCTCCAAAATGACCTGCGGACCTCCGAATTCACTTCCGATCGCGCTCCTAACTCCAGAATCACCATACGGAGATTCTCCCAAACTCAAAATCTCAAACGGACATCGATAATACTGAAATTCACTTCAAGCCAAACTTAGAAAATTTCTTCTAAAATGCTAACTTCCACAACAGGAGCCAAAGAGCTCCCGGGTTATCCAAAACTCGAACTGTAACGACCCGACCGGTTGTTTTGAGCCTTAGCATGTCATTCAGCAGTCTGAGGCCATGAGCAGCTTCATTTTAGGTATTGTGACTTGTACTTGTGGTCAGAATTGAATTTCGGGAAGTCCAGAGTTGATTTGGAAGGAGAATTCTTGTTTCAGAAGCTTAAAGTTAAAAGAATAAATTAGGATTGAAATATTGAGTAAACAACCTCGGAATCGGAATTTGAAGGTTTCATCAGGTTTGTATGATGAGTTCGGACTTAGGCGAATGCTCGGTTCGGGTTTTGGATAACCCGGGAGTCTTTTGGCGCCTATTGAGGAAGTTAGCATTTTAGAAGAAATTTCATAAATTTGGCTTGAAGTGCATTTCAGTGTTATCGATGTCTGTTTGAGATTTCGAGATTGCGAATAGCTCTGTATGGTTATTCGGGAGTTGGGGGCATGATCGAAAATGAATTCGGAGGCCCGTAGGTCATTTTGAAGTCATTTAGCTAAAGATAAAAAATTGAAGGTTTTGGGAAGTTTGACCGGAAGTGGACTTTTTGATATCAGGGTCGGAATCCGATTTTGAAAGTTGGAGTAGGTCCATAATGTCGAATATGACTTGGGCGCAAAATTTGAGGTCAATCGGACGTGATTTAATAGGTTTAAACATCGGAAATAGAAGTTTGAAGTTCTAAAGTTCATAAAGCTTGAATTGGGGTGTAATTCGTGATTTTCGCATTGTTTGATGTGATTTGAGGCCTCGAGCAAGTCCGTAATGCGTTTTGGGACTGGTTGGTATGATTGGTTGGGGTCCCAGGGGCCTCTGGTGGATTCTGGATGGTTAACGGATCGAATTTGGAGTTTGAAAGAGGTCTAAACTGTTGGTTGCTGTCATAACCGCACCTGTGGAAAAGGGGCCGCAGGTGCGGAGCCGCAGAAGCAGCTAGGAAGGTGCAGGTGAGGGTTTAAGTCAGGAGGAAAGGGACCACAGATGCGGTCAAGGTTCTGCAGAAGCGGGACCGCACCTGCGGTAGAGGAATCATAGAAGTGGAACGGGGCAGCTAGGTTGGGACCACAGATGCGGTCATTTTTCCACAGATGCGGGACCGCACCTACGGAGGGTGAGCCGCAGAAGCGAAAAAGGGGGAGCTTGATAGGAACCATAGACGAGGTATTTGGACTGCACCTTTGGAACCGCAGAACCGGTCAAAGGACCGCAGGTGCGAAAATAGCTGGAGGCAGAGGGGTCTTAAAAATCGGATTTTGGCCATTCTTCTCTTATTTTTCACTTAGCATGGGCAATTTTGGGGAGCTTCAAGAGGGTATTTTCGTCATCAATGACAAGGAAAGATATCCCCTCCTATTTTGAGTTAAATACATCACTTATATATGGATTTGAGCACGAAAATGGTAGAAATTTGGGGGGTTTTGGTAGAAAGACCAAGAACTTATATTATTGGAATTTAACCACGATTTTGGGTATGGAATTTAGAGAAAATCATATATTTGATTTCGTGAGTTTATGGGTAAACTTTATCTTCGAATAATTTTGGATTCCGGGCACGTGGGCCCGAGGGCGTTTTGGTCAACTTTTCGATTGGGGTTAGGAATTTGCTATAAAGTAGATTGTAACGAATATTTGAGAATATATTAATGGATTTGCGTAACCGTTGGCTAGTTTTGGAGCGTGGTGCATCAATTAGAGTCTTCGAAAGGGCGTGGAATGCCGGTTATGGATCTTCGGAGCGAGGTGAGTCTCCTTTCTAACCTTGTAAGAGAAAATTGTCCCCATAGGTGAAATAATTAATTGTGTGCTCCTATTTGAGGGGGCTACGTATGCACGAGGTGACGAGAGTCTGTGTGTATCTACTATTATGCTATTGTCTGCGTAGTTAGGACCAAAAAACATGTTATACTTGGATTATTTATGAACCCATAGATAGCTTGAATTTCTTAAATCACATTGAATTAGTAAGTGAATTTCTAAAAGGATTAAACTTCATTTCTTAAAATTTGTTAAAGGAGAATTGGTTTTATTTGGATAAATATTCCCCGATAAGTTCTTAATTGACTGATTGAGCATGTATCCCTATGTGTACCTGCGTCTCATGCATGATTCGCGAGCAGTGTATGTGTTTATTTATGGAACTGGCCGAACGCCTCGGAAGATTAAATAGATGCATCTATAGACGCGTCGTCGACCCTCGGCAAGTGCACATTTTATTTCTGTTGGAGCGGGCCGTCGACCTCGGCATGATTTGCGCATGATATATTGTCGCTTGATAATTTTTAAATGTGAATTTACCCTTCGTGGCTTGATTTAAATTGATAAGATAATGAAAAATAAACCTTGAAAATCCTTTATTATTTGTTGAAGGTGTTTTGCCTGTTTTCTGGCTTTGTGTGTTAGAACTGATATATAAAATCCCTGATTTCCTCACACTTTTAGAATATTATTATTGGACCTCTAGTAAGTATTGAAGTCGACTTCTCGTCTCTACTTCTTCAAGATTAGGCGGGATACTCATTGAGTACACGTTGTTTACGTACTCATACTACACTTCTATGCATTTTTATTGCACAAGTATATGTATCTCTAGCGGTCTACTGAGCGTAGCAGCGTGGCTGATTCTTGGACTAGGAGAGCTGCATTATTCGAGACGGCCGCAGCTAGAGCAGTCCCTTCCAGTATACTATATTTACTTCATGTCCACTGTATTCCGGACGGATGTTGTATTTTATTTTCTCGTCAGTAAATGCTCATGTACTTGTGACACCGGGTTCTGGAATGGTTTATATTAATTGTATTAACTGTTCATCATTTAAATTTGATTTGAGACAACTACCTTTTAATTTCTAAACTTGAAGGAAAATCCTAGATTTTAAAAGTATTAAAACGAGATTTGGATTAAGTAATTTGGTTGGCTTGCCTAACAGCAGTGTCCGGCGCCACCACGACCCTTAGTGGATTTTGGGTCGTGACAACATGGTATCAGAGCACTAGGTTCCTAGGGTCTCACGAGTCATGAGCAAGTCTAGTAGAGTCTCGCGGATCGATACAGAGACATCTGTACTTATCCTCGGGAGGTTGCAGGACTGTTAGGAGTACTTCTCTTCTTGATTCCTTATTATGCAATTTGATTCCTGTGAGGCTTATGCTTTTGCTTCTTTCCTTCTCAATTTTATGCGACGCAAAGCGCTTGTTATAAATCAAGAATTGAAGAATTAATGGTACTATGGATGTGGTGCGGGATGTTTCTCTCGATGTAGTTGATTGGGTTATTATCGTCGCCTTATGGAAGGATATTTTAATATTTCAGCTCAGTAACGATACTTCTGAGGGCTTTGGGGTTGGGCACAAGTTGCCATGATGCCTAAGAATAACTATTCTGCAGTAGTGATATGATGGTAGGATGTTTTGCCCACATGTCGGGGCAATGAATGACTTGAAGGGAGGTTTACTTAGTGCACAATCAAGAGATTCGGTGTTTTATTCACGGCAGGGGGAAGGCAATCAGACTGAGGATAGTCAGGTGTGGGCTGGTGGAAGTAATGAGACTTGGTATTTGCAAGTGTGGTGGAGCTTTCTTCTATGATGGGGTGTCGTTGCCCTAATTAAACATACTAAGTTTGTCGGTGTTATGATCTGCTACAATTCGCCTTTGGGTCAAGATATTGTGAAATAGTATTGGAGATGCAACTGTTGGATATCGCAAGGTGCGGTGGTTCAGGATTAAATCAGTATTTCTAATGTTGATGGTTCAATAAAGATGACCTTCGGAAAGGTTTAAAGTTAGCAACAATTGTGGGTTCAAGTGCCACGAAGTTAGATTTTATTTAAGATAGCCACTGAATATCAAAGGACGAGGAAGGATATGTGGGAAGCATCAGGCAGTGTTTAAAAATTATAAAAAGGCCAGGTATATGAAGCGAAGGTCGAGTAGTCGATTGAGGGGATGAGTTCCGCCAAAGTGGGAGAGTGACGGAGTTGCATATGGGCTTTACAGTATGATGACCACATGCCCTAAGGAGAGCTTGGAGCGATTGAGAATGTTAGTGATTGATGATTGGGGGATTTAATTTGAAGTATAGGCTATTATATGGCAGGAGATTTGATATAACGAAAAGGAGCTAACTAAAATAAAGAAGGATGCAGCATAACTTCGAATTAGAATGTTGTCGCCGCACATTTAAATGATGTCCATGAGGGGTAAATAGAGCTGTGCAACTGGGGAGTGAGCTCAGACTCAGGATGTCTTATTGATGTCATAATGATCATACCTCGTGCAGCAGCATTGGAAGATGCCGGGTAGAGCTTTTATAGGTGGGTTACCCAAGTGAGCAGGTTAGCGGTCGCGTGGTTGGCGAGGCTTCTGCGAAGAATTTTGTTGGTTATGTAGCAAAGAGATCAATCGTACGAATGTGGTGGATGATCTAGAGTATAAAAAGGGGGTTTCTATAGTAAGATATCGAGAACTTTAGTGGTTTGATTGCGCAAGGTTATGTCAATAAGAGATAAAGAGGATGGGTGAATTCCAGATTTGTGAAATGATGGCTTCATGCTAAGTGGGAGAGTTCCACCTCTTATGATTGGGTTGCATAGTTAACTACTTGCAAGATTTTTGGCTATTAGCATATCGATGGGCTATTTCAGCTATGGGAAAGGGCCATAAGTGGTAATTTGAGCAAGGAAGTATTAAAGTGGCTATCGTTGGCCTTATTGGCCCATGTTCGGACTTGGAGGAAGATTCAAGATTTTGTTTTGTATAGTTGAAAGTTCCAAGGGAAGTGTTTTGGCGGGTTCTTCGCCAAGGGGGGTATTCATGTGATGGGAGACTCATGGAGTTGATTATATTCTGGGCCAAGTCAGAGCGGGTGGCTCTTAACAGTGGTCATGGTAAATTCACAAGATGAGGTGTCTAATGATTTTGGGTGTATGGTTACGGGTAAGGATCAATCTTGTTAGCAGCTTATGAGAAGAGGCACAGAATGTTCGGTGATATTTTGGCTTGTGAGATAGCAATTGGTAGGTGTGAAAATAGTTCATGGGATTTGAGACAGCATGGTCTCGCGGTTCAAGGTTACTCGGGGTGAGTGCGAATAGAGTATGGTAAGTGTTGGATGGAGTTATTATTGTTTCGATGTCAATCAAGGATAAATTGGACGAATATAGATTGGTTAGCCATAATTGAGTTGGCATAATGGTGGTGGAGATCAGTTCCTTCCGTGTGATCAAGTTATGCAAGTGATTTGTGATGGTGCGCATGAGGCTGTCAGCCACCATGATTGATATTATTCTGGAGCATTCTTCTATTATGGCTTGTTATGTAGAAGTGGATTCGGGAAGGGCTATGGTGCCTTAGACTACCACCAAGATGTTCACATATTCTACGGTTATAAGAAATTGCATATGTGCTGTTGTGTCTCTCCTGAAGTGAGTTCAGTGAAAGGCTTTTATATGATGAAGTGTTGACCTATTAGTGGTTCCGGAGTTATGATAAGAATCATGTTCTATCGTGCGTTGGCATATCGGGTAGAGTGAGTAGTATGGAATTTGGAGTGAGAATCAAGGTTGCAGTTCGGTGAAGACAAGGATGTCACAAGCTCGGATGAGCAGGAAAGGAGTTTTGATGTTTAAAGTAAGTTGGTATTGTCTTCAGCATCACCTGATATTGGTGTTTTGTAAAAAGGGCTTGTATTATGGTTAATGATTCTTGATCGCTTTTCAGCGTTAGTGCTGCCGGTGGATTGGAGGTAAGACCCAGTTATTTGTTATGGTAGGTTGTGGGAGTGTGTCCCACAAGAAGATTGTATAAATGTAGCAAGTAGTCACTTGACTGATTAAAGATTTAAACCAAGTATGAAGATTTGTGATGATATCGTTAAATTGAGAATATATGCCTAGAGGGCACTCAGTTACTGAGTTGTGGACTTTGGATGAGTACTCTGGTTATGACGGTCGTTCTCGTGTGTTATGAGAAGAGGGAGATTATTATGGACCTTGGAAAGGTTATTAGCCTAGTCAGTACAACCAAAATCGGCTTGAGGTAGGTGAATGGATTCAAATGTGAATATGGCTCTATATCAGGCAAAACGTGTTCATTTTAGTAATGCGCTCCTTATGGAGGAGTAGTCAGGGTGTTATTTTGTTGGCAGATATTTCATGAAGTGATTCATTGCGTCGTGCGAGTTATGAGACGGCTTGAAAAATTGCTTATGTGTTGAGGATCCGCATAGAAGTGATGTTATATGAGCAGATGGCTCTTGAGATTCAGATTTTATATCGCACCTCAGTTGTGCTTGAACTTTGTAGCTTATAGCGCTATATGTCCCCTAAAGGATGGCATTATGCACCTAGTGTGCTTGTGACCGAAGTTTGATATTTCATTATAATGAGCAAATTTAGCTCGATGTGTGTCTCCTTATGTGAGATCTATGTGTGGATCGGGTGGCACACGCCATAGGTATGTTATTTGAATCGGGTTACGAGCCGCAAAAGTGTGAGGTTAAGTATTGTTTTCTATATGTTATTTTCGTATGTCCTGCTTCCTATTTTCTAAGGAAAGTCCGTATTAGTGCGGGAGTTAGGTAATCCCTTCCAGAGTTCGTTTTCCTTTTGTATCGTGCCCGAATTGGTGGCATATTGGCACATGGTAGCATCATAAGAGACTTTTGATAATGTCTGGGGTGGCTTATTTCCTGAGCAGTTGTATCGGATGAGATGAGATCCCTTGATCTAGGATCAGTGCAACCTGACTATATGAAGTATATTATGGAGATAAGACTATTATGTGGTTCAGAATGAAGTGATGGTTTTTGTCAGGGGTATAGACCTAACGGGTTGTTGACTCGGCAGTTGATTATGGATTTTTGCACATCTCTTCCGTCATGGAGGTATTGTAAAGGTTAGATTAAGACCTGGGTATGTCATGAGGTGCAATGGGAGCATCAGATTAGTAGAATTTTGATTAAGTTGATCAGAAAAAGGTTATTGTGGTCCGGTGAGTAAAGTGATGCTAGGTGTGAACTCAGCAAGGTTATGCAGCTATGTTTGGGTACAACGTGTGGTGATTAATATGGTGATCTTATGGTGGGAACAGGTCGGTCATAGAATTCCGGATGTTTGAATTGACTTTAAGGCGTATCTGCTTGAATAAAGGAGAATATCTTCAGAATTGATCGAGCTAATGTGCTCAACTGAGTTTTGGTAGCACGGGAAGGTGCATGAGAAGTTAAACAGCAATTTCAAACCACTCCAGTGTAGTTCTCAGCACGTTCGAGGACGAACGTATGTTTAAGTGGGAGAGAATGTAATGACCCGATTGATTGTTTTGAGCCCTAGCGCATCATTCAGCATTCTGAGGCAATGAGCATCTTCATTTCAGGTATTGTGACTTGTACTTGTGCTCGGAATTGAATTTCGGGAAGTCCAGAGTTGATTTGGAAAGAGAATTCTTGTTTCGGAAGCTTAAAGTTGAAAGAATGAACTAGGATTGGAATTTTGAGTAAACGACCTCAAAATCGGGATCTGAAGGTTCCAGCAAGTTCGTATGATGATTTTAGACTTGGGCGTATGCCCGGTTCGGGTTTTGGATTACCCGGGAGTCTTTTGGCGCCTATTGAGGAAGTTAGCATTTTAGAAGAAATTTTATAAGTTTGGCTTGAAGTGCATTTCAGTGTTATCGATGTCCGTTTGAGATTCCGAGACTGCAAATAGCTCCGTATGGTGATTCTGGAGTTGGGGCGCAATCGGAAGTGAATTCGGAGGTCCGTAGGTCATTTTGAAGTCATTTAGCTAAAGATAGAAAATTGAAGGTTTTGAGAAGTTTGACCGGAAGTGAACTTTTTCATATCAGGGTCGGAATCCGATTCTGAAAGTTGGAGTAGGTCTTTAATGTCGAATATGACCTGTGCACAAAATTTGAGGTCAATCGGACGTGATTTGATAGGTTTAAACATCGGAAATAGAAGTTTGAAGTTCTAAAGTTCATACAGCTTGAATTGGGGTGTAATTCATGATTTTCGCGTTGTTTGATGTGATTTGAGGCCTCGAGCAAGTTCGTAATGCATTTTGGGACTGGTTGGTATGATTGGTTGGGGTCCCAGGGTCTTCAGGTGGATTCTGGAGGGTTAACGGATCGAATTTGGAGTTTGAAAGAGGGCTGAACTGCTGGTTGTTGTCATAACCGCACCTGTGGAAAAGGGGCCGTAGGTGCGGAGCCGCAAAAGCGGCTAGGAAGGTGCAGGTGCGGGTTTAAGTTAGGAGGAAAGGGACCGCAGATACAGTCAAGGTTCCGTAGAAGCGGGGCCGCACCTGCGGTAGAGGAATTGCAGAAGTGGAACGGGGCGGCTAGGCTGGGACCGCAGATACAGTCATTTTTCCGCAGATGCAGGACCGCACCTGCGGAGGGTGAGCCGCAGAAGCAAAAAAGGGGGAGCTTGATAGGAACCGCAGAAGCAGTATTTGGACTGCACCTGCGGAACCGCAGAAGCGGTCAAAGGACCGCAGGTGCGAAAATAGTTGGAGGCAGAGGGGTTTTAAAAATCGGAATTTGGCCATTCTTCTATCATGTTTCACTTGGCATGGGCGATTTTGGGGAGCTTCAAGAGGGGATTTTCGTCATCAACAAAAAGGTAAGATATTCCTACCTATTTTAAGTTAAATACATCAATTATATATGGAATTGAGCATGAAATTGGTAGAAATTTGGGGGTTTTGGTAGAAAGATCTAAAACTTATATTCTTGGAATTTAACCACGAGTTTGGGTATGGAATTTAGAAAAAATCATATATTTGAGTTCGTGAGTTTATGGGTAAACTTTATCTTCAAAAAATTCGGATTCTGGACAGGTGGGCCCAAGGGCGTTTTGGTCAACTTTTCGATTGAGGTTAGGAATTTGCTATAAAGTAGATTGTAACGAATATTTGAGCATATATTAATGGATTTGCGTAACCGTTGGCTAGTTTTGGAGCGTGGTGCATCAATTAGAGTCTTCGGAAGGGTGCGGAATGCCGGTTATGGATCTTCGAAGCGAGGTGAGTCTCCTTTCTAACCTTGTAAGAGGGAATTGTTCCCATATGTGAAATAATTGATTATGTTCTCCTATCTGCGGGGGCTACGTACGCACGAGGTGACGAGAGTCTGTGCGTAGCTACTATTATGCTATTGTCCGGGTAGTTAGGACCGAAAAGCATGTTATACTTGGATTATTTATGAACTCATTGAAAGCTTGAATTTCTTAAGTCACATCGAATTAGTAAGTGAATTCCTAAAAGGATTAAACTTCATTTCTTAAAATTTGTTAAAGGAGAATTGGTTTTATTTGGATAAATATTCCCCGATAAGTTCTTAATTGACTGATTGAGCATGTATCCCTATGTATACTTGCGTCGCATGCATGATTCGCGAGCAGGGTATGTGTTTATTTATGGAACGGGCCGAAAGTCTTGGCAGATTAAATAGATGCATCTATAGGCGCGCCGTCGACCCTCGGTAAATGCACATTTTATTTCTATTGGAGCGGGCCGTCGACCTCGGCATGATTTGCGCATGATATACTGTCGCTTGATAATTTTTAAATGTGAAATTGCCCTTCGTGGCTTGATTAAATTGATAAGATAATGAAAAGTAAACTTTGAAAATCCTTTATTATTTGTTGAAGGTGTTTTGCCTGTTTTCCGGCTTTGTGTGTTAGAACTGCTATATAAAATCCTTGATTTTCTCACACTTTTAGTATATTATTATTGGACCTCTA
The DNA here is from genome assembly GCA_026770625.1 of Nicotiana glauca. Lineage (NCBI taxonomy): Eukaryota > Viridiplantae > Streptophyta > Magnoliopsida > Solanales > Solanaceae > Nicotiana > Nicotiana glauca. The sequence goes on along the minus strand of MU787549.1, from coordinate 25,482 downwards.
GTAAGTATTGAAGTCGACCTCTCGTCTCTACTTCTTCGAGAGTATATGGGATACTCATTGATTACACATTATTTACGTACTCATACTACACTTCTGTGCATTTTTGTTGCACAGGTATATGTATCTATAGCGCTTTACTGAGCGTAGCAGTACGGATGATTCTGGGACTAGGTGAGCTACATTATTCGAGACGGTTGCAGCTAGAGCAGTCCCTTCCAGTATACCGTATTCACTTCCTGTCCACTGTATTCCGGACGGATGTTGTATTTTATTTTCTCATCAGTAGATGCTCATGTACTTGTGACACCGGGTTCTGGGATGGTTTATATTAATTGTATTAACTGTTCATCATTTAAATTGGATTTGAGACAACTACCTTTTAATTGCTAAACTTGAAGGAAACTCCTAGATTTCAAAAGTATTAAAACGAGATTTGGATTAAGTAATTTGGTTAGCTTGCCTGACAGTAGTGCCCGGCGCCACCACGACCCTTAGTGGATTTTGGGTCGTGAGACGAACCGGACATACGCCCAAGTCCGAATTCATCATACGAACCTGCTGAAATCTTCAGATTCCGATTCTGAGGTCGTTTAGTCAAAAATCTCGTCCTAGTTAATTCTTTCAACTTTAAGCTTCCGAAATAAGAATTCTCTTCCCAAATCAACTCTAAACTTCCTGAAATTCAATTTCAACCACGTGTACAAGTCATAACACCTTAAATGAATCTGCTCGTAGACTCAGACTGCTGAACGATGCACTAGGACTCAAAACGACCGGTCGGGTCGTTACAAAGGAGGACCAAAGTGTTTGAAATCTAGAATCTAGTTATATCCTTTTTATTATGAGTTTTTATATTTAATATTATAAGGTTACTTCGATGTTGTAATCATGCTTTTATAATAATATAGATATAGATAAATTAGTAAAAAGTGGATTAATTCATAGCGGGTATTGCATTCATCGTCATCGTATAGCTGAATGAGCAGCTAAATAGGCACATAGTGCTAGTTGAGTGGAAGTGAAACCAATCCCAGCCCGAGCATGCTTTTGTATTAATTTTTGGTTTTAGAAAAAAATGAAAGTGAGTCTAAACGGGCCTGGGCAGAGTAGCGTTTAATAGGGAGGGCAGGACAAAATTTTGAAAAAGGCTAAACGGGACAGGGTGGGTCAAAATCTTAATGGGTCAAAGGCCGCCCTGCCCTGTCCTAATTGCCATTCCTATCTTCTTGTTTTCTTTATCTCTTGCCAAATTTATTATGAAAATATAGAGTGATAATAGTGGTTTTGCTTATGAAGAGTCAAATTGATTCACATGATCCTGGATCAATGCATATTTTTTTTTTTAAGAAAAAGTAGTAATTGAGCTAAAAAGTATGATTGAAGTGCAACTAAAAGTACAAGATTATAAGATATGGTGTAACCAAACAAGAAAAATTACTTTTCACTATAAAGGTAATTTAACAAATTGAAGGCAAAGTTTTAGGGAATTGGAAGTGAGAAACTTATTTATTCTTGGAATTAATGAATTAAAAGTTATAAGCATTAAGTCATTTTACTTCTTTCCAAAGAAATGAAGGAAATAGAGTTTGAATTTTGAAACCAATTTCCTTATCATTTTTGGCAAAGTGGTACGCCATTCTGTATCAGAATCGGAGATATTAAATCTTGTAATCTGACTTGTCTTTCTTGTTTTATCTAAGGGGTTTGTCATAAATACTTACATTTGGATTTTGAGAAGTCGAAAAAGTAACTTGTGCTATTATCGTGCCTAAACGTATCACTCCGAAATTCCTATTATGCTTATACTAGTGAATTTTCTCGCGTTTTGCACGACTATAAATGATATTATTAAGTTTTTTTTAAAATAAAGTTATTTATTTTGTCGAGATTGAAAAGATATTTTATGTCAAATATATAGTATATAAAAATAAAAATGAATTCTATAAATTTATTAAATCACAAATATAAATATTTTTATTAGAATTAGATATTAATTTTCTTTCTTCCTTTAAATAGTAAAACTTCTGTTTTACTAAATTTTGTTTCTCAAATATAATAAAACATGAAATGGAAAGTAATTAAACCAAAATAGAACCACGATCCGGTTAGGTACTTATTTTCATAATTTTTTTCATTTTTCCATTGTTTTATTCTTTTCGTTTATATTTCTTGATCTTCCTCAATTCTCAAATTCCTTAAATAAGCTGTCATTCTAGATATTTTCTACTATTGTATTTCCCTTATATATTTTTAATATTTTCCGCTCCACCACCCTCCCCTT
>MU787549.1:1422-17306 GCA_026770625.1 Nicotiana glauca | reverse complement strand
CCCCGGACAAAGGGACATTGTCTCATATTGGAAGGGGAAGGGGTTTTTGATGAGTATATAAGCAATTGCTCTTCTTCAAGCTCTTAAAGAGTTGAGAAGAAGGCAAGTCTCGCGTCGTCGTCGCTCGCTCGGCTTCGGCTTCGGAATCGGAATCGGTTGATTAATTAGTTTTTTGGAAAAAATTTATTTGTTAATAGTAAATATTAACAGAAATATTATTAAAATTTTGTTTTAATAACAGAATATTAATATTAATACTAATATTAATATTAAATCCAACGGAATATTAAACGTTATGTTATGGCATTTATGCTATGGCCATTTTGCATAAATAGCCATTCTGAAGAGTTGTACCTCTTCAGTTTTTCGCCCAACATATATATGCAAGTTCATTTTTCCAGAATTTTCATATGATTTTCTGAGTTCTCCTTCTTTCTTTTGCATACTCTTAACTTCAAAGAAAGCAACAGTGAGTGTGATTTGCTACCGAACTTTGTGTTTGCTGAAATACTGGGGTTTGAACTACCACTACACCAGTGTATAATTCGTTCTATCCTGGGAGGAAATAATCCATAACCTTGGGTACTATGAGGGGATTAAATTCCGTAAGGAAACACTGTGAATTCAATGGGCTTGATTAACTTTTGTTTCGTTTACATTTTTTGTTTATATGTTATTTTATCTTTTCCAAAATTAGTTTACAAATACAGTTACTAACAAGCTTAAGGAATTTAATATATTTTCTATATTTATGTTATATTCACTGTTCTAGAGATTAAAATCTTTGTGGTTTTCTACTCCGTTGGAGATTAAAATCTACGTGATTTTAACGTTTTCTTGTGTCATTCTTTTACAAAAATGACTAATAATAACAGAAACCAAGTTGTTCCGATGGTGACTGTTAATGCGTCGACAAGCCGAACATCGGCATTGGCACCGGCAGAGAAACCCGAAAAAATTTCGGGGTTAGATTTCAAGTGGTGGAACCAGAAAAGTTTCTCTAGTTGACTACTTTAAGTCTGCAGAAGTTCATCAAGGAAGATGTTCTTGTTCTACCTAATGAAACTCCAGAGAATGAACGCTTTCTTGTGATTGAGGCATGGAAGCATTCTAATTTTCTGTGCAAGAATTATATTCTTAGCGGACTAAAGGACGATATGTATAACGTCTACAGTGGTGTGGATACGTCATAAGAAGTGTGGACTGCGCTTGAAAAGAAATACAAAACGAAAAATATCGGGTTGAAAAAGTTCGTTACCGCTAAATTTTTGAACTACAAAATGATAGATAGCAAGTCCGTTATTACCCAAGACTAGGAATTGCAAGTGATTATTCACGATCTCTTTGTGTGATGACCCAAAATGTCATCTTTAAATTAAATAATCATCTCGGCATTTTAAGACCTTGAAAACCGCTATCGATAATTTCTCGACTTGCGTGCGCAGTCCGTATAATTTTTCGAAAAGTTTTTGTATGAAAAATGGATTAAATTACGAATTAGAGCTTTAAAACTCAACTCAGTTGACTTCGGTCAACATTTTGAGCAAACGAACCCAGATCCAAGTTTTGACCATTCCGGTAGTTCTGTATCGTGATTTTAGACTTAGGGGCGTGTTCGAATTCTGTTTTGGAGGTTTGTAGCTAATTTAGCCTTGAAATGTCGAAGGTCGCATTTTTGAAGTTTTCGGTTCGATAGTGAGATTTTGATCCGAGGGTCGGAATGGAATTACGAAAGTTGGAATAGCTCTGTCGTGTTAATCGTGACGTGTGTGCAAAATTTCAGGTCATTCAGATGAGGTTTGATAGGCTTTTTGATCAAAAGCGTGTTACAGAGTTTTTGGAATTCTTAGACTTGAATCCGATGAAAAAAAATTAGTGTTTTGGATGTTGTTTTGAGCGTTTCGAAGGTGGGAACAAGTTTGAATGATGTTTTATGACTGATTGATGCATTTTGTTGAGGCCCCAAAGGCCTCGGGTGGATTTCGGAAGGTTAACGGATCGATTTTGACCGGAAGAAAGCTGCTGCATTTTTTCACAGCACTGTGAACAGTGTACAATATCCGTGTACAGTACATGTGAACAATACCCCGTGAACAGTAACACGAGTGAACAGTAACACGGGAAAATTTTCTTGACAGAATGTTGAGTTATGAAAATGGGACTTTGTCCCATTTTCCATTTTTACCAAATTGGAGCTCGGGGAGGCGATTTTCAGAGAAAATAACGGGGTAAGTGTTCTTAACTTAATTTTGGTTAGATTACCCGAATCTATTGCTAGTTTTGGTAATTAAATCTATGAAATTAGTTGGAAGAGTTTGAAAACTCTCTCGGATAGATTTGAGGGTCGAAATATTATCGAAATTTAGTAATTTTGGAATGGTTAGACTCGTGGTTGAATGAGAGTTCATATTTTGTGACTTTCGTCGTATTCCAAGACTTGGGCCCCACAGGAAATTTTGAGTTAAATTTTGGATTTTTAATGGAAAATGTATAAATTCATATGGAATTAATTCCTATAATTTTTATTGACTGAAACTAATTGTTTATCCCTAGATTTGAGAATTTCGAGCACGAATTCGCGAGGCAAAGGCTTGTTGGAATTTTGAATTGGTTGCAAAGCGAGGTAAGTGTTTGGTCTAACCTTAGCTTGAGGGATTAGGAGTTGTGTCTTATTTGTTACATGTTAATTGTGGAGTACGACGTGTAGGCATGGTGACGAGTATCTATACATTGGTGTCAAGCATGCCCGTGAGTCTTGTATTATAATTGTTATGACTCTTTTGTGGTTTATTGCGCTTCATATGTTATTATTGTTTTGATATTACTGTTCCCTTGTCGGGATATTATTGAAATATTATTATTCACTTATCGGAATATTATTGAAATATTACTATTCCCTTGCCGGGATGTTATTGTTTTGATTGTTATACTATTCTTCGCTTGCCGGGATATTATTATTTTGATGTTGTTTTCCCTTGCCAGGATTTAATTGTTGTACTATTGTTCCCTTTCCGGGATGTTATTGTTTTGATGTTGTTTCCCTTGTCTGGATTTGATTGTTGTACTATTGTTCCCTTGTCGGGGTGTTATTATTTTGATGTGTTTTCCCTTGCCGGGATTTGATTGTTGTACTATTGTTCCCTTGCCGAGATGTTATTATTTTGATGTTGTTCCCTTGTCGGGATGTTATTGTTTTGATGTTGTTTTCCCTTGCCGAGATTTGATTGTTGTACTATTATTCCCTTGCCAGGATGTTATTATTTTGATGTTATTTCCCTTGCCGGGATTTTATTGTAATTTTATTTATTTCCTTGACATTATTTCTTGTGATTATTGTTTGGGTGAGGAAGAGTGTTAAAGCACGAAGGGTGATGCCGTGTATGATTTTGTGAGGAAGAGGGTTAAAGTACGAAGGGTGATGTCGTGTATGATTTTATGAGAAAGATTATAAAGCACGAAGGGTGATGTCGTGCCGCACGATGTACAATTCCGTGCCGATTATATTGATTTCATAGTGAGGATGAGAGTAAAAGCACGAAGGGTGATGCCGTGCAGTTTATATTGATTCTTATGGTGAGGACGAGAGTAAAAGCACGAAGGGTGATGTCGTGCACTTGTCCTTGATTTTCCTGATTCTAATTGAGTTATGTTGTCCTTTACGTTTACTTTCTGTTTGTTATGTTACTTGTTAATAACAATTCAAGTGTATTAACTGTTTAGATCCCTTTACTATTGTGATCCTTTGTGTTGGAATCCATAGTATTTACAATACTTCGCCTTATTATTTTTATATGTTCAATACTTCAAATTTCAACAATTGTTACATTTTTAACTCAATTGATTTCTCAGCTAAATTTTTCTTAAACCGTTTGAAGTTGTACTTTACTTAGAACGGAATTTCTTTTATGTTTGATTTATTGATATCTCATATTAAAGGTAATAATTCATTCGATATTGTACTTTAATTGAAAAGGATATTTTCTTTATCAAATAATTTCTAAATATAACTTCATCTTTTCTAGTTGATTTCCTAAATGGGTTGAAAGTTGTACTCTACTTTATATTATGAGACTCTTTGAGCATTCTTAATTGTATTGGGTTATAGACCCTATGAATTGAGTAGCATGAGAATATTGTTGCAAAATGTGAGACAGAAACATGTGGGCACGAGGTGCCGGGAAAAATATGATGATTTTATTAATGACAGATTATGATATAGGCACGAGGTGCCGGGAAAAATATTATGGTTTCCTTTAGTGGCGCATGAGTTGTCCGTGCGGTTGTAATATGAATATGGCCACGAGATGCCGTAAAAATATGAAAGTGGGCTGAGGCCTATATTATTGTGATTATAAAATGAGGCGTCACAAGGTGACCTGTACTCGAAAGAATTATATTCGAAAGATACTTATTTGAAAGATATTTATTTGAAGGAAATATATTCGAAATATATATTCATTGAAAAGCATATTATCTCAGAGATTATTACTTGAAGAATTTAAAGGCGAAAGACTTATATTTGAAGGACTTCATTAATTTATTGTACTTGTATTTATTATTTGTTGAGAAACAATTATGTTGTCTTTGTTCCCTACCATTGATATCACTGGTTGATCATTGTTGTCATCACTGTTATCTGCTTCCTATTATTTTGTACGCTATCTTGCATAGGTTTATTTGGTAGTCTGGTCCTAGCCTCGTCACTACTTCGCCGAGGTTAGGCTAGGCACTTACCAGCACATGGGGTCGATTGTGCTGATACTACACTTCTATACATTTTTTTTATGTACATTTTTTTTATGTACAGACCCAGGTATTTGATCATTAGTAGTTATTCGTTGCGGTGGAGACTCAAGGTGAACCTGTTGCTGCGATCGCAGGCTTCGGAGTCACCTTCTTATTTTATATTCTCACTACTGTACTTATTTCCTTACGGTTGTGTTTAGAAATGGTAGCGAAAAACTCTATAGAGCTTATGACTTGTACTACCGAATTTTGGGAAGATGTTCATTGTATAAGAATTTTATTTCAGAAGAATTTTAGATGTTATTATTCATGGTTGTTATTCCGCAATTATTAGGCTTACCTAGTTCTTAAGACTAGGTGCCATCACGAAACCCAACGGAGGGAAAGTTGGGTCGTGACAAGTTGGTATCAGAGCTCTAGGTTCATAGGTGCTACAAGTTATAAGCGAGTTTAATAAAGTCTTGCGGATCGGTACGGAGACGTATGTACTTATCTTCAAGAGGCTACAGAACTATTAGGATAACCTCACTTCTTTCATTCCTTATCGTGCAATATTGATTCGACTTGAAGTGTATATCTTATGTTCTTTTGCATCTACTCATGTATGGAATTGTGCATTACGCCAATAGTTTGTGATACCGTAAAAGGGTTATAGGATATCCAGGGTTGCTCAACCATTGTTACCACGTGTCGTTCAGAATCGAGGTTGTGGAAGTGCAGAGAGATCTTTCAGTTGTGTGCATGGGAGTGCATCAAATTTTGACATCTGGGTGATAAGTACAATCTTAAAAGGGTTTAATTGGTTACCTAATCATCACAGGTGGATGTAGATTAAAAAAAATATAGTTGGTGGTATTAGAGACTATGTGTTTTGTATGGGATTTCTATTTAGCAAAGAGTACTTACTAGCCAGCCAAGACACTGGAGGAAACGAGTTTAACCATCACGAGGATGACATGCGCCAAATAAATGGCTTGAGGTGTCTTATGACCGGTGTCGTACGAGCAATAAAGTTTTGTATTGTGAATCATCAAAACGTTTCATATGTATTCGTGCCAGGTGAGGGGAAACCACTATCAACGATCAAATTGCGGGGTCATGTGTTATGCCAATTTTGGCCTAAGATGTATTTATGTGATGTTGAAAGGTTTTATAAAACTTGTATATGGTTAAGAGCTGAGATTTGAATGGGATGATGATGTGACTTGAGATATTCCCGCATCTTTAATAATTCTACATTTCAGTATCACCGGGGTCATGTAAACATATTCAATGTACTTGTAGCGCTTAAGTTAATCACAACACTCGCGTGGAGCGGTCATATTTTAATGTGCCAGTGGAATGGAATTTCTTGCAATGGTTATTTAAGTTATCCGGTATGAACTCATTATGAGCAGTCGAACTGCGGATGGGTTGTTATGAATATGGTGATACTAGGAACATCCTAAGAAATTGTCCTAGACTTGGGAGAAATCTGTTCTATCAGAGCACACGTGCCACGTACTCCATTATAGTTACTACTCTACCTACACTACCAATTAGGGGTGGAGAAAAAGCAGGGAGGTGAGACTCCTAGAGGTGGAGAACCAACCCATTGATATATTTTCTACGGTATGACTGAGGTCGCAACACCAGATGGTGTCGTTACAAATACGGTCTCGAATTATTATAAAGCAACAATTTTCTTAACATGATTCGGTTCTAAGTATCGAGGCAAGTCCACCTATTGTGCTTCACTTATGAGTGAACTTCAAAATTCTGAAATCTACTATGTGAATACTCCTTCTGGGAGATTCGATGGAGATAGTTATCTCTATCATTATGTGTTGTGATTTTTTTTAAACGGAAAATTATTCAAAAGAAGAAAATGGAATGTTCCAATTTGGCACGATGTGCATATTACTTGTGGTACAGAATTGACGATGAGATCCTTGTGTTTTATATAATGTGAAATATTTAACCCCGGCTACAAGCTGCGGTAGATGTTATATAAGGATGAGGTCCTTGCGATGGAAAAAAATTATGGATTTAAATACTCCCTTTGTGAAATTAAAACTTGTACTATAGTACTTATCGGGAGTCATGCCTATTAGAATTATTTGAAGAAAAAAAATTCTTGCATGAATTTCTTTGTGCATAATTTACCATATTTGTATTGTAATTATTGGGTTTTAGCCTACGAGGTGAGAGCCCAGACGGCATTAAATTGTTACTCGTTAAATTGGGTAAGTAATTATAAGATCTTCATGCCTTGTTGTTAGTAAATTGGAGGTTTGAAATGAGATTTTGCTAACATGAGGTTAATTGGCGATGTTATAATCTATCATGAACAACTATTAAGACTACAGATGTGTTTATGGTCATACATATGATGTGTTTCATGTCAATATATCATTGTGATAATATCGTGCTTGTAATGCGGAGATTAGTGTTATTGATATACATGTTGTTAGGTGTTATTTTGGTGTTACTCTGACAGGTGGATAGGCCCAAATACAGGGGAGACTCTGCCAAAATTTCTGAAAATTTTGGGAGTTAGAAAATTTTGGGCTATTTAAATGTGCAAAGAAAGAGATAAGTGACATTATGTGTTTGAAGACGGACTCTACTTATCATTTAAGGATGAATGACCCTAAGTGGGGAAGAATGTAATACCCCGTATTTGATGGGTGCGTAGGTACGAGTTGCTATAGCTACTCGGGACTAATATCGTGTGTTGACGTTAAAATCGGACCTTTCTAGAAATGATTGGAGTGTAAGAAATTTGATCTTAAAGTTTACAAATATGAATAAAGGAAATGATCTCAATTCAAATGGTATTGCCGGGCTTATATCGAATGCGGTAATATGGGCTCAACCGCGAGTATACGTGTAAAAGTAAAATAATCAATTTGGGAAACATCAGAATAATTCTTAGTATGTTCGAGGATGAACGTTTGTTTTAGAGGTGGAGAATGTGATGACCCAAAATGTCATCTTTAAATTAAATAATTATCTTGGCATTTTAAGACCTTGAAAAATGCTATCAATAATTCCTTGACTTGCGTGCACAGTTCGTATAATTTTCTGGAAGGTTTTTGTATGAAAAATGGATTAAATTATGAATTAGAGCTTTGAAACTCAACTGAGTTGACTTCGGTCAACATTTTGAGCAAACGAACCCGGATCCAAGTTTTGACAATTCCGGTAGTTTCGTATCGTGATTTTAGACTTAGGGGCGTGTTTGGATTTTGTTTTGGAGGTCTGTAGCTAATTTAGGCTTGAAATGTCGAAAGTCGCATTTTTGAAGTTTTAGGTTCGATAGTGAGATTTTGATCTGAGGGTCGGAATGGAATTACGAATGTTGGAGTAACTCCGTCGTGTTAAACGTGACGTGTGTGCAAAATTTCAGGTCATTCATACAAGGTTTGATAGACTTTTTGATCGAAAACGTGTTATAGAGTTTTTGGAATTCTTAGGCTTGAATCCGATGGAAAAAAATTGGTGTTTTGGATGTTGCTTTGAGCGTTTCGAAGGTGGGAACAAGTTTGAATGATGTTTTATGACTGATTGATGCATTTTGTTGAGGACGCGAAGGCCTCGGGTGGATTTCGGAAGGTTAACGGATCGATTTTGACCTGAAGAAAGCTGCTGCATTTTTTCACAGCACTGTGAACAGTATCCGTGAACAGTATACAGTATCCGTGTACAATACATGTGAACAGTACCCGTGAACAGTAACACGAAAAAATTTTCTGGACAGAATGTTGAGTTATGAAAATGGGATTTACCAAATTGGAGCTCGGGGAGAGGCGATTTTCGGGATATTTTCAGAGAAAACAACGGGGTAAGTGTTCTTAACTTAATTTTGGTTAGATTACCCGAATCTATTTCTAGTTTTGGTATTAAATCTATGAATTTAGTTGGAAGAGTTTGAAAACTCTCTCGGATAGATTTGAGGGTCAAAATTTAATAATTATGGTATGGTTAGACTCGTGGTTGAATGGGAGTTCATATTTTGTAACTTTCGTCGTATTCCAAGACGTGGGCCCCACGGGCGATTTTGAGTTAAATTTTGGATTTTTAATGGAAAATGTAAAAATTCATATGGAATTAATTCCTATAATTTTTATTGTCTGAATCGAATTGTTTATGACTAGATTTGAGAATTTCGAGCACGAATTTGCGAGGCAAAGGCTTGTTGGAATTTTGAATTGGTTGCAAAGCTAGGTAAGTATTTGGTCTAACCTTAGCTTGAGGGATTAGGAGTTGTGTCTTATTTGTTACATGTTAATTGTGGAGTACGACGTATAGGCATGGTGACAAGTATCTATACGTTGGTGTCAAGCATGCCCGTGAGTCTTGTATTATAATTGTTATGACTTCGTTGTGGTTTATTGCGCTTCATATGTTATTATTGTTTTGATATTATTGAAATATTATTGTTCACTTGTCGGAATATTATTGAAATATCACTGTTCCCTTGCTGGGATAATTTTGTTTTGATTGTTATACTATTGTTCCCTTGCCGGGTTATTATTATTTTGATGTTGTTTTCCCTTACCGGAATTTGATTGTTGTACTATTGTTCCCTTGCCGGGATGTTATTATTTTGATGTTATTTCCCTTGGTGGGATTTAATTGTTGTACTATTGTTCCCTTGCCGGGATGTTATTATTTTGATATTGCTTCCCCTTGCCGGGATTTGATTGCTGTACTATTCTTCCCTTGCCGGGATGTTATTATTTTGATGTTGTTCCCTTGCCGGGATGTTATTGTTTTGATGTTGTTTTCCCTTGCCGGGATTAGATTGTTGTACTATTGTTTCCTTGCCAGGATGTTATTGTTTTGATGTTGTTTCCCTTGCCGGGATTTTATTGTGATTTCATTTATTTCCTTGCCCTTATTTCTTGTGATTGTTGTTTGGGTGAGGAAGAGTGTTAAAGCACGAAGGGTGATGTCGTGTATGATTTTTTGAGAAAGAATATTAAAGCATGAAGGGTGATTCCATGTATGATTTTGTGAGAAAGCTTGTAAAGCACGAAGGGTGATGTTGTGCCGCACGATGTATAATTTTGTGCCAATTATATTGATTTCATGGTGAGGATGAGAGTAAAAGCACGAAGGGTGATGCCGTGCAGTTTATATTAATTTTATGGTGAGGACGAGAGTGAAAGCACGAAGGATGATGTCGTGCACTTGTCCTTGATTTTCCTTATTCTAATTGAGTTATGTTGTCCTTTACGTTTACTTTCTGTTTGTTGTGTTACTTGTTATTAACAATTCTAGTGTATTAACTGTTTAGATCCCTTTACTGTTGTGATCCTTTGTGTTGGAATCCATAGTGTTTACAATACTTCGCCTTATTATTTTTATATGTTCAATACTTCAAATTTCAATAATTGTTACATTTTTAACTCAATTGATTTCTCAGCTAAATTTTCTTTAAACCGTTTGAGGTTGTACTTTACTTAGAAAGGAATTTCTTTTATGTTTGATTTATTGATATCTCATATTAAAGGTAATAATGCATTCGATGTTGTACTTTAATTGAAAGGGTATTTTCTTTATCAAATAATTTCTAAATATAACTTCATCTTTTCTAGTTGATTTCCTAAATGGGTTGAAAGTTCTACTCTACTTTATATTAAGTAAATGAGACTCTTTGAACATTCTTAATTGTATTGGGTTATGGACCCTATGAATTGAGTAACATGAGAATGTTGTTGCGAAATGTGAGACAGAAACATGTGGGTACAAAGCTCCGGGAAAAATATGATGATTTTATTAATGACAAATTATGATATAGGCACGAGGTGCCAGGAAAAATATTATGGTTTCATTTAATGGCGCGTGAGTTGTCCGTGCGGTTGTAATATGAATATGGCCATGAGATGCCGTAAAAATATGAAAGTTGGTTGAGGACTATATTATTTTGATTATGAAATGAGACGTCTTGACTTGTACTCGAAAGAATTATATTCGAAAGATACTTATTTGAAAGATATTTATTTGAAGGAAATATATTCGAAATATATATTCATTGAAAAGCATATTATCTTAGAGATTATTACTTGAAGAATTTAAAGGCGAAAGACTTATATTTGAAAGACTTCATTAATTTATTGTACTTGTATTTATTATTTGTTGAGAAACAATTATGTTGTTTTTGTTCCCTGTCATTGATATCATTGGTAGATCATTGTTGCCATCACTGTTATCTGCTTCCAATTATTTTTTACGCTATCTTGCATAGGTTTATTTGGTAGCCTGGTCATAGCCTCGTCACTACTTCGCCGAGGTTAGGCTAGGGACTTACTAGCACATGGGGTCGATTGTGCTGATACTACACTTTTGTACATTTATTTGTGTACAGACCTAGGTATATGATCGTTAGTAGCTATTCATTGCGGTGGAGACTCAAAGTGAATCTGTTGCTGTGATCGCAGGCTTCGGAGTCACCTTCTTATTTTATATTCTCACTACTGTACTTATTTCCTTACGGTTGTGTTTAGAAATGGTAGCGAAAAACTCTATAAAGCTTATGACTTGTATTACCGGATTTTGGGAAGATGTTCATTGTATAAGAATTTTAGATGCTATTATTCATGGTTGTTATTCCGTAATTATTAGGCTTACCTAGTCCTTAAGACTAGGTGCCATCACGAAACCCAACGGAGGGAAAGTTGGGTCGTGACACTTTGTTGAAGGTATAAATCTAATTAATATTGATGTTAGAAGTAGTAATTTTAGTATTTTTACTAATAGAATTTTCATTGAAGGTCTTGTCATCAATGAAGCATTCCAAGTAGCAGGGATGATTGAGAAGTCCTCCTTTGTTGAAGGACTTCAAAAACTACTTGAAACACAAATACAAGGAAATGTCCCTTGAAGATCTCATTGTTCTGTTGAGAATCAAAGAAACAATAAAGTTGCTGAAAAGAGAGGCCGTGAAAACTCAAATAATTTGAGCAAACATTGTTGAGGATACTTCTCAAAATAAGAGAAAGAGGAAGCAGGCTTTTGGATCGAAAAGCAACCCAAGCAAGAAGCAGTTCAACAAAAATTGCTACGACTGTGGAAAAGCTGGACACAAATCTACGGAGTGTCATGCTCCGAAGAAAGACAAGAAGAAGGGTCAAGCAAACATGGTTGAAAAGCATGAAGATATTGATGACTTGTGTGATATGCTTTTTGAATGCAACCTAGTGGAAAATCCTAAGGTGTGGTAGATTGATTCTGGAGCCACTCTCCATGTTTGCGCTGTTAGGGAAGCCTTTGCAACATATGATCCTGTTGGACCCGAAGAGACGCTTTCTTTAAGAAATCCTGCAACCGCTAAGGTTGAAGGATTGGAAGATCTTTCAGAAAATGACTTCTGGCAAGGTGGTGACTTTGAACAACGTCCTTCATGTTCTCGAGATTAGGAAGAATTTAGTCCCTGGTGGACGTCTTGTTAAGAATGGTTTTAAGTCTATTTTTGTATCTGATAAGGTTGTAATAAATAAGAACGAAATGTTTGTAGGAAAAGGTTACCTCACTGAGGGTCTTTTCAAGCTGAATGTAATGGTTATTGAGAATAATAAAAAAAAATCAGCTTCCTTCTTACTTGAGTCAAATGAATTATGGCATATACGTTTGGGTCATGTCAGTTATAAAACCTTGCGAAAAATGATTAACTTGGAAATATTGCCTAAATTTGAATGCGACAAATCAAATATCATATATGTGTGGAATCTAAGTATGTTAAACATCCTTATAAGTCTGTTGAAAGGAATTCAAATCTTTTAGACTTAATTCACACAGATATTTGTGACATGAAGTCAATACCATCTCGCGGTGAAAAGAAGTATTTCATAATTTTTATTGACGATAGTACTTGATATTGCTATATTTACTTACTTAATAGTAAAGATGAAGCGATAGACACATTCAAGCAATATAAAAATAAAGTTGAAATGCAACTTAACAAGAAAATCAAAATGATAAGAAGTGATAGGGGTGGTGAATATGAATCTCCTTTTGAACAAATATGTTTAGTATATGGAATTATTCATCAAACAACGGCCCCTTACACACCCCAATCCAATGGGAATGCTGAAAGAAAGAATCGTTCAATAAAGGAAATGATGAACGCGTTGTTGATAAGTTCTGGGTTGCCACAGAACTTGTGGGAGGAAGCCGTTCTTACGGCTAACTGAATACTAAATCTAGTACCCCATAGAAAAACACAATCCATTCCATATGAAAAATGAAAAGGAAGAAAGCTCAACTTAAATTATTTTAAAGTGTGGGGGTGTTCTGCAAAAGTGCAAGTTCCTAAACCCAAAAGGGTAAAAATAGGACTAAAAATCGTTGATTGTGTTTTCATAAGATATGCTACTAATAGTAAAGCATATTGATTTCTAGTTCATAAATTAGGAAATCCCGACATTCATAATAATACGGTTATAGAATCAGATAATGTTGAGTTCTCTGAAAATATATATATATCCGTATAAAAAGGAATCTGAGTCGATTGGTGAAGGATCTAAACGACCTCGGGAAGAAACAAAAGAAAGTACATTTAATCAGGAGGATCCAAGATGTAGTAAACGTCAAAGAACGTCTACTTCATTTGGACCAAATTTTGTGACTTTCTTATTGGAAAATAAGCCTCGAACATTTAAAGAAGTTATGTCTTCTTCGGAATCATTATTTTGGAAAGAAACAGTCAATAGTGAAATAGAATCAATATTGAACAACCATACATGTGAATTGGTTGATCTTCCTCCTGGAAATAAACATTTGGGTTCTAAATGGATTTTTAAGAGAAAAATAAAAGATGATGGCACATTGATAAATTTAAGGCAAGACTTGTAGTCAAAGGGTATGATAACGAGAAGGTCTTGACTACTTTGATACATACTCTCCAGTTACAAGAATTACGTCCATACGGATGTCATGGTATTTATGCTATGGCCGTTTTGCATAAACAGCCATTCTGAAGAGTTGCACCTCTTCAGTTTTCAGCCCAACATTGGCTATAAATACAAGTCCATTCTCTCAGAATTTTCATACGATTTTCTGAGTTCTCCTCCTTTCTTCTACATACTCTTAACTTCAAAGAAAGCAACGTTAAGTGTGATTTGTTACCGAACTTTGTGTTCGCTGAAACACTGGGGTTTGAAGTACCACTACACCAGTGTGTAATTCGTTCTATCTTGGGAGGAAATAATCCATAACCTTTGGTACTAGGAGGGGATTAAATCCTTAAGGAAACACTGTGAATTCAATGTGATCAGATTAACTTTTGTTTCGTTTATATTTTCTATTTATATGTTATTTTATCTTTTCCGAAATTAGTTTACAAATACAGTATAGTAACGGTCATTTCAGTGGTTCCGTGGTTCGGGACAACCTTTTTTCTTTTCATTTGCGTATTCTTTTGAGTGAACGCTCCATGTTGGTGATAAAAAAAAAAGCATATTGGAAATCAAGTCTAGGATACAAGATGAGAGTTTTACAAGTACAACTAGCACAGAGAATTAAATCAAACTGACGTAAAATTGATATGTATATTAGCTTTTGATTTGTTGAGCACTTAATTAGAATAATTGATAATATTCAACTAATTGATTATTGACAACATTTCGATCCATACTATAGATAGTAATTTTGACTGTTGTGATTATGCAATTTATAATTTAAAATATAAGTGTAATTATACAATCGCTACTTTATGTGGTGATTTTGCTGGAAATAACGGTTAAAATCTTAAGAAAATGAAACAAAATAAACTAATCGTTGGCTTTGGTGATGTTAGAGTCTCAATTTACAAAAATCTTATATAAGTACCTACATATCATATTTAATGGACTGAAATTATACTAAATTCTTCATTTCTTCTCTAACTAGGGAATTTTAGAATATTGACTATTTTTGCTGGTATTGTGCTAAATCTATATCTATGTGACGACCCGATCCGTTGTCACGTGAGTTACCGCCTCGTTTCCCCCATATTATGTTGTTCTATGTTTCAATATCAGTATTTGAGTTGATCGGATAGAATTGAATTGGTTTTAGTTGGAAATGAGACACATAGTCTCTTTGAAGGAAGCTTGTTTTGGAATAGTCAACCGAAAGTTGACTATATAGTAAGAAGGCTCGGATGTGAATTCCGGTGATCTGGTTAGCTTCGGGAGGTGATTCGTGACTTAGGAAAGCGATCGGAATTGATTTTGGAGGCTCGGTGTAGAATTTGGCTTGAATTGGCGAAGATTGGATTTTGGCGAATTCCGGTTGATAGGAGAGATTTTGATCTGAGGGTCGGAATGGAATACCGAGAGTTGCAGTAGCTTTATTAGGTGATTTTGGATATGTCTGCAAATTTTCAGGTCATTCGGACATCGTTTGGTCGGGTTTTTGATCGAATGTGTAATTCGGAAATTTTTAAGAAACTTAGGCTTTAATTTAGTAAAATTTGATGATTTTGATGTTAACGATAGTATTTTGATGGTTCGAGCAAGTTTGAATAAGGTAATAGATCATGTTTGTGCTTTTGGTTGAGGTCCCGGGGGCCTCGGGGTGATTTCGGATGGTTAAATGGGAGTTTGAAGCCTTTGTTGCAGTCAGATTTTTCTGTCTACTGGTATTTCCGCATCTGCGGAAAAGGAGCCACTTAAGCGGTTCCACAGATGCGGAGGGGGAGCCGTAGAAGCGACCGTTAGTGGCCCAGGGGAGTTCCGCATAAGCGAAAGGTTGGACGCGTAAGCGGGTCCGCATAAGCGGATTGTAGACTGCAGAAGTGGTCGAGGGGAAACCGCATAAGCGGTGTTTGGATCGCAAAAGCGGTCCCAGTGGTTTTAAGTGAGACCGCATAAGCTGTCGATTTTGTCGCGTAAGCGGTACCGCAGGTGCGGTAAAAGGGCCGCAGAAGCGAAAAACGGGCATGTGTTATAGTTAACAGTGTTCACAAACTTGGAAAAGAAGAAAAACATTTTGGACTTCGAACAAACGGGTTTTTGGGCGATTTTGAAGAGGATTCGAAGGGATTTCATCAGGTATGAATCATTTGACTTGGATGATGTTTTTATAGTGTAAAACCATGGATTAAATACTAAATTTCAAGGAATTAAAGGGTAAAAATGGAGGTTAGGGCTTGAAACCTAAGAGAGTTT
>MU787547.1:72397-117126 GCA_026770625.1 Nicotiana glauca | reverse complement strand
CGCAAGACTGAGAATGTTTCAATGTCGACTGAGACTATTTTTAAACAACAACTGGCAATGTAATGACTTATTTTGGCAAGGTGGCTATTTTTTGCAATATTTCGTTTAAGAAACTACAAACTCAAAATTTCTCATCCTGAGGCCCATGGGGCATCATTCGGCATCGCCACAGGCCAACACAAAACTGAGAAGGTTTTAATGTCAATTGTGACTATTTTTACAAAATTGGTCATGTAATGGCTTCTTTTGACAAAGTGGCTATTTTTTACAAAATTTCGTTTAAGAAAATAAACTCGAAAATTTCTCATCCTGGGGCCCATGGGGCATCATTCGGCATCGCCACAGGCCAACACAAGACTGAAAAGGTTTTAATGTCAATTGTGACTATTTTTACAAAATTGGCCATGTAATGGCTTATTTTGACAAAGTGGCTATTTTTTGCAAAATTTTGTTTAAGAAAATAAACTCAAAAATTTCTCATCCTGGGGCCCATGGGGCGTCACTCAACATCACCACAGGCCATTTGCAAGACTGAGAAAGTTTTAATGCCATTTGTGTCTATTTTAGCAAAAAGCGGCCATGTAATGGCTTATTTGACAAAGTGGCTATTTTTGTAAAGTTGTTAAATGACCAAACTTGACTTTCGCGGATACGGCCTTTCAACACTTCCGAAAGGGAGATTTTAAGGCTGTGCCTGCAAATTATTTAAAATTGACTTAGGGTGGCTATTCTTGTAAAAAATGGCCTTCCGGCGTCCTTTCGAGGGACATTCGGCTTATTTTTGAATAAGAATGGCATCACCCGACTTATTTATGATGAAATTTAAAATTTGACATTTTTTGGCTATTTTTGCAAAAAGGGTGGTTGGACCCTATGAGGGTTGCCTACGTATCTCACATTTGGTGAGAATCAAACAAGCATAGTTCGGGCAGATTAACCGAACCATTTTAAAACAAGACTTTTTTTTTCTTCTTTTGGTTTTCATTTTTGGCATTCCATAAAAATAAAAAATAAAAAACTATTTTTAAAACGAGACTCTTTTTTATTTTCCTTTTTTGGCATTTCAAAAGCAAATAACAAAACCACTTTCAAAAGCATGACTCTTTTCATTTTTATTTTTTTTTTTGGCATTTCATAAAAAAAACTATTTTTTTTAAAACAAGACTTTTTTTTCAAATTAAAATAAACACTAAAACAACCTATTTTCAAATTAAAATAAAGACTTTTTTTTCATTTTTTTTTCAAGAAACAACTTTCCAAAATAAAAGACTCTTTTTCCTATTTTTCCTTTGCTTTTAGTAAAACAAACAATTAAAAACAAAACATTTCCATTTTTCTTCGAAATTTGGCAAAGTTTCGACAGCATTTGGGCATCGATTTTTCTAAAACTAAACAATTAATTCTTTACACTGCTATTTCTCTCTTTTCTCGATTTCACAAAATTTTTGATGTTCAAAAGCCGGTCAGCATGCGGGCCCGAGATAAATAAATGCAACACGTAAAATGCATCACGGTGGTTGTTTCATTTCTGATTACCTGTCCTAAACGGACCCAACCTCTGTGTTGAGTCCCCTAAGTCATATGCACGTGATGCAAATAAGCGCTCCTACTAGGGATCCGGCTTGAAGTCAAATTATTCTAAGTTCAAAACCTGGGTATGTGTTCTAGACTGTGTACCCGAGCGGACAACTCGAGTCGAGGAGGGGGCTACGTACTGGGGACCCGCGAAATCGTCCGGCTTAGTAACTTGTCCGGCCTCTTTCTTATTTCAGGGTATTGACACTAACAGAATAGGGAGTCTAAACCAGTAAGCACATCCCCGGAGGTGAGAAGAGAAGGGTTTCGGCACAGTTTATATATACAGTTCAAATAATATCAAAGCGGTAAAATATTTAGCACAGTAAGCATAGAACATGTAGGAAAATCAAATAACATCAAATACAACAATTATTTTAAGCTCGAATTCTTAAACCCTGAAACGAAGTTCTGGGTTTTGATTCCCCAGCAGAGTCGCCAGAGCTGTCACACCTCCTTTTTACATTTACCACACCCCGTGAAGGGAGTAAAGGAGTTTTTTATTTAAAGGACAATCGGAACAGGATTTATTATTAAATTTCAAAGTCACCACTTGGGAGATTAATGGTGTCCCTAGTCACCGGTTGAATCCCGAACCGAGGAAAAATATGACTCTGTTAACAGTCCGCGAATCAGAAATCCGAGTAAGGAATTCTATTAACCCGGGAGAAGGTGTTAGGCATTCCCGGATTTCATGGTTCTAGCACAGTCGCTCAACTGTTGTATTCAATTTTATCTAATTTTAATACATGTTCTATACTATGTGTCTTTTTGTTAATAACTCGCTTTCATTATATATTTATTTTTTACAAGAATTGAAACGTCGTGAAAATGTATCTTGAACCATGCCGTACCAGTACGCCCGTGATTTTTTGACACATTTCGACTTCGTTGAGACTTAGATTTGGGTCACATAAAATGTGCACCCGTATTTAGGAAGGTAATATTATTAACATGCACGTCTAAAGCAACTACGCATTTATTATCTTTGGGGAAGACCGTGAAATTTGCTAAAATAGTCCTCCCAATTTCTAAATATATTTTAATAACAATTATTGAGGGCCCCCTTTTTATATTTAATTGTGCGAGGCTCATCTCATCATTTTATTAAAAGGCCAATCTAAAAGTAACTACGATTATTATTCGTCTCTAAAATAAAATGAAATCCTAATTAATTATGGTTAGATAAGGAGACCCTTCGCTTATCCCTTGGGTATTATCAGTCCATCTCTCTTTCAATGTCAGGCCCGAATGGCCCAAGCTGTGTGACCAAAGA
Source organism: Nicotiana glauca (assembly GCA_026770625.1). NCBI lineage: Eukaryota > Viridiplantae > Streptophyta > Magnoliopsida > Solanales > Solanaceae > Nicotiana > Nicotiana glauca. Next base: position 114,275 of record MU787547.1, on the reverse strand, counting down.
TGTCTCAACTGATCAGGCCTTGTATGACAGGTTGTGAGACCAATTGCATGAGCTGAGCGGGCCAATGAATTTCTCAAACTAGAACCAAACGTCTCTGGAAACTGGGCTATCAGCAGCCCAATCACATAAGGCCCAACAGCGGGTCAAGATTTATCATACTTATTTCACATTACTTCACGTGTGCCCAAATACTTCACTACAGAATAACCATTAATTCATATGAATCAGCTAAAGGCCCAATGCATGCTTAACAGATATCATCTAAACTAACATTAGCAATTTACAATTGAAAACTAACAATGTTCACTATCACATTACAGTACGCTGGATTATTTAGAGAGTATAGTTAGGTTGACATTCTATGCTATTGAATTCAATGTTTAATTACTAAATCCACAATCAAACAAGACAAAATTACTGATTTCATACAGTCCTAGTTAAGTACACATTTCACAGTTTCAAATTTCATTGAGTATTAATCAACTCAAAACACATTCCAACCATCAGTTATGCTTGGAATAACAACAGACGCCACATCTAATAAAGCAAATACTCAAATATCTCGTTTCATGCTCAATCTCGGAGTTACATCATCAGTGAGTTCATATGTGTACCTGAATATTGGACAAAAATGAAAGTAGGAATGGTCAGTTACAGCAATAGTCGAGCAGCAACAACAATATGCGATGTCCAGCAGTAGAATGATAATCCAGTCCAGATAATAGACTCAGAAATCCAAAAATTTTAAGTAAAATCCCAGCAGGAATATCAACACAAACCAACAGAAACTTGAATAACCAAATTAACCAGTAATTGAATCCAGAAACAAAACAAATATAGCCAATGATACACCAGTTAACTTTTCCAATCGAATCTAGTTCAAATTAACTCCAAATTCTAATAAATTTCAGGTATTAACAGAATCAAAGGAATTCGGGATTTTTGAGAGTTTTTTTTTTTGAAATGAGCTGAAAGTTGAAATGAATCTAGAATTCACAATAAACTAAGGAGAAGCAAACAAACAATATTATTTTTGGATTTTTTCAGAGTTTTTTTTTCTGTTTTTCTATATTTTTGGAGGTTTGAATTTTTGAAATTGGATCTGAAAGTTCAGGAATTTTTTTTTTTTTTTTTGGAATTTGATCGCTCTCCAACTTGTTCCTTAAGACATAAGAGATGCCTTTTTATAGGCAAAGAAAGTGCAAATCAGATTTTTAGCTTTTTACAATAGTTCCCCCTCATTTATTAACTTGTTACTCAAGTAAATCTACTAACTTTCCTAGAATTACACCTAAGTACCTATTCTAGAAGGTTCTGGCCTATTCTACCAAATTCTATCCCATCCCCAAATACCTAAACTACCCTTATATTTAAACTAGATTTAAATCTATAACCAAACAGATCCCTAAGCTCCAATTTACCCATTACTGAGAAACAGTCCTAATACTTTATCAAACGACCATCACAAAATCAGATTTAATCAATTAGACGTAATTATACTAATTAATGAGCTGTTCGATACAACTAAATAAAAATGAAACTAATAACATCAATCACCTTTAGAGTAGAATGCTCAAAATTAAACTAAATCTAAACGCTAAACTAATGACGAACTATCAATCAAACAAACAGTAAAAATTTAGCTATTAACTCGAAATAGATGACATTGAATTCCAACACGTACGAATTAAAACCAAAAGAAAAACTCTAAGAGACTCACTGGTGAATTTTCGGACTCAATTTGACTGCCTTCCATGAAGTCTGAGGCTGACGACATTGAGTTCCTTGCGAGGGAAGTAAATAAACTCTGGTGCTATCACTTAAAGTCAATAGAACAAATTAGGGGTTCTTTGACCGATTTGGATTCGAATTTCAAAGGGCTTGGTCATGTTTTGAAGGGGATTACTTGTAGATTGGCGATGAGAAGATGGAGAAGGTTCCATGGTACGAGTTTGAATCAATTTGGACAGCGTCGCCGCCGTGGACGAAGGGGCCGGCGGCAACTCTTTCAATTATTCGACACTCTCCAGTAGGATTCAAGCGATGATAATGGCAGATTCACAATAGGGACGCTGAGGCGGTGTAGGGGTGTGAATTTGGGAGCCACCGGAGATGGTGGCAATTTCTCCGGCGGTGGTGGTGGCGGCGTTACACGCGAGTGGGAGGGGTGTACGAGGATGAAAAATAATATGTCTAGGGTTTATGACATAATTTCCGACATTAATATTAAACATTTGTTAGTGATTTGTGACCGTTGGATTGGAAAAATGAAGGGTTGTGATTCAAGACGTCAAAACGACGTCGTTTTGGGTTCAGGGTTTTGGACCAGATTGGGTTATTGGGCCTAGGGAGAGTGTTTAATAAAATGGCCCAATTAAAGCATTAATATGGCAGCCCCTTTTGATTGCTTTTGTTTTCATTTTATTTCATTTTTTTTTTGTATTTTGTATTATTATTGTATTGTATTTTTTGAATTTTATAAAAGTACACAAAAATAAAATAAACTTTAAACTAAACTAACTAATGGCCTAAAATTACTTTTAAACTATTTTGTAACAATTTTCGATTTAAGCAATAAAATGAACTATCTTTTCTTAAATTTGTTCTAAAATGAATTAATTATTAAAAATGCAAAATTAAATCCCTAAATGCAAATGCATATTTTTGTGTTTTTTAATATGAATTATTATGCAACTAATTAACCCAAAAATTCAACAATTATCAAAAAATGACACAAAATACACAACAAATTGTAAAAATAAAGAAAAATTATTTTGTTTGAATTTTTGGAAATTATTTGCTTAGGGCAAAAATCACGTGCTCACAATGGATACACATAGACTCACTGTGAAACTGATCCTTTAGTGGAGTTGTATTCTTCTTCTTGACGCACTTGTGACTTCAATGCTGGATTGACTCTTTAATGCTTGAGAGAATACCACTAAATGCACAAGTGAATATCTATTACCTTCTACCATGTTATTATACAACAAGAGACATCATAAGGATGATGTCAATTCCCAGTACACGTCTCTTCAATAGGAAGTGACTACTGCACTGTCGCATGAACATTTGCAGATAGTCACTTTGTGCAATTGCATTTCAGTTGTATAGTTGACTTGTACTTCTGTCAGAGAACACTAAGGGATCAGGTCCCTATTGTGTTCGTCTTTGTAGTAGTTCATTAGTTGGAGTTTAGACTGAACTTCGTTCATTTGAAATGTGTACCAAATGAGACATGTTCCCTATCTGGTTCTTAATAGGAAGTTTGTTAGATTATTAAAACACAAGAAACATAAGGTAAAGACATTGAAAACCCATCAATTTTTCCCTTTTTGATGATGACAAACTTAGACATTAGTAGTATCTATTTAGAGCAGAAATAACCAGATGAGGCACTAGGAACTACCCAAGGTTCCTCCTTAATAAGACCCCCTGTTACAATCACTTGGTCACCAAGTTCCCCCTTACACCATTGCTTTTGATTCCCCCTTAATTATATCCCATTTAATTACATAATACCTTTGCTTTTGATTCCCCCTTAATTACATAATTACACAATTCCTTCCCCCTTTTGGCATCATTAAAAATATACAAGCAGGCAAATAGCATAAAGAAGTCTAACACAGCCAACTCATGCCACATATGTACACACAACATGACAAAAAAGAGAAGTTAAGGGAAAACAACATTGTACAAGCAAAAGAGAAGTTGTTTCATTAATATGTACAATGGACTGGGAAAAACAGGAGCAGTAACGGTGAAATCTAGCCATCAACAAAAAGACATACAAAATTAGAAACAACAGCCACAAATATCATAACAGAAGATAATTGGTCACTAGGAGATATCTAAGGGGCTCTAGAGGAGGAAGATTGGAGAGGGAAGTGCAAGTGTCTTGAGAACCAGGTCCAGTCGGGCATTTGCAGACAGCTGCTCTTCAAGCAGTTTTGTGATAAGCTTATCATTTTCCTTTGTCAAGTGGACAACTTCTTCATTTGTGGAATTGAGTTTCTAATATGGCATTCTGAGCCCTCAACCTTCTTATCTCTTTAGAAGCACCATGTTGAGCATCGATCAGCTAAGAGATAGTCGAGATGTTTCCACCAACCTTTTCTACGCACTCACATTTGTATAGAGTAGTATTAGATAAGGGTTGCTTGCGTGTACCCACTTTGGTATTACCTAAGGGAACCTTGTAAAACTTAAAAACTTGAGTGAGGAGAAAGCTATATGGAAACCAATGATTCCCATCTTTAATGTTTTCCACCTTTTCATATGATCTATCATGACTGTTGGCAGACTGATTGAGACAAACTCATCAAGAGCTTCCATTAAGACCAGATCAGACTTTGTAGCAATGGACCACCTCTCAGAACGAGGTAAAAGCACTTTATTAACCAGCTCAAAGAGAAGCTGATACTCAGGATGTAGCACTTTCTTATGTACCTATTCCCCCTACTGGATAGCTTGCTCTTTCATAATAGCTCTCCTAAAATTGAAACTACAAACACCTTTGACTAAGGACATTCCTTCACATGGAATTTTGAGAACCTTCCCCAATATTGAAGCATCAAGTAAAATGTCTACCCCATTTACTAGCATACAGATGCGATCCTCCTAAACAGTGAAGAGAGATGTGTAGAAATTTTGTACTGCATCTTCGTACACAATAGGCATGTTCTCTTGAAACAATTGCTCTCATTGCTGAAATTCCACTATCTCTAGAATTTGCCTCATACCAGCCATCTCTGAAATTGCCTGATCAAACGTACGACCCCACAAGACTTTCAGAGTTCTCAATCTCTCCTGCCAAAGACCACTGTCACTAGGCAAGGTCTTCAGAGAACCAAGTTCCCCTAGAGTTTCCCGTTTTTGTTTTCTAAATCCTTCAATAGACTTCCCTTTCCAACTTACAAGCCCCACAATATCACCTTCAGATATAGCTTGCTCAACTAGACTCTTCTTAGACGTACTGCTACCCTTCACGGATGCTCTACTTTGTTTCTAAATAGCTTTATTGGAAGCTTAATCGACATACTTCTAGGCTTTTATAGATCGTTCTACTATGAAACCGGGTTCCTTTAGGTCATCTTTGTCAACCTCACCCACTGGAATGCTCTTGTTATTCACAAAGTCCCCTTGATTCATCAACCTCTTCCTCCTTGTCTTGACACTCCTCTTACTTTTCTGCGAGGTATATTTAAAGCCCTCTTTATGCTTCGGTGACATGGAAGAGGATTCTAAGGACTTGTGATAATAAAGAGGTTCAGGAGTGGATTTATCTGGAAGAGAATCAGGTCCTCCAGCAGGTTTTTCTACGATGACTTCATGGATTAAACACTCGAAGAGTACCATGGTTCTTTCATCACCTAGGAATGGAGTTTCTTCCCTCTGATACTCAGATAAGAGAAATTTTCCTTCACTCATCAGACTCTCAGCAGCGATAGCCATGAAGTTATGCGCTGCTTCCTTTTCTGGTGACTTTGTGAGAGACACTGAGTCCAAAATGCAGGAGTTCAGATATTGATCAGGATCATCCTCAGATACATCTGACACCTGAGAGGTAACACCTCTTGAGTGTTCTTTGATAATATTAGAGGAATGAGGAGTCATGGGGTTTTCAATATATGCAAGGGAAACAAGGTTTGACAGAAAATGAAAAACTATAAGAAATGAGGAGGAAACAGGTGTGGGTACAGTAGCATTGGAAAACGTGGAAGAGTGAATTTCTGGAGATGACTTTAAGGATGATAGGGAAGTGAGAGTGGTGTTAATGGTGGGTGAAGGAAGCGATCGTTCGATTTCCATTATAGGAGTATTTGGTAGGTAAGTAGAGTGAGGGAGAAGTAAAGAGAAGATCACAGAGATACAAAAAGATGAAGGTTCATGACTTGCTGAGTGGGAGAAAAAGAGTTTTATGGGAAGAAGGGCTAATGATGAGAAGAGGGGGAAACGAGTTCTGAATAGTCCTGAAAATAGAGGTGGGTTTGTGGGAAAACATTATTTGTAGAGGGGATGAATGGATTTTAAAGACAAGACATGACATGTAGACTTTGAAAAGTCGGATGATGTGGCAGTTGAATTAATTTTGTTAACCCTAATGAGAAAGCATGCAAATCAACACATTACTACTAAACTGTGGTACAAGAACCTAATGCTCGAACAATTTTTAAAAAAGCTTGTAGCAGCTCTTCTTTCACACTTCATAATTGTACCTTTAGCTTCTGATCGTCATGTGTGTTTGCCTGCAACGGTATCGATGTGAGTTGGGCTTGGCTAGAAAACACTTTAGCTAATTTTACTTGAAGGTGATTTTCATAGCCAGCTGATGGAGAATCAGGTTCTCAGTTAAGCTTCAATAACCCCAATTTTTCTTTCAAAATGTTCCCTACTCAAAGGTTTGGTGAGGATATCTGGAATTTAGTATTCTGTGTTGTAGAACTTCATACAGATCAACCCTTTCTCCACATTGTCCCTCAGAAGATAGTGTTTCACCTCAATATGCTTGGTCCTTTTGTTTTGAACTGGATTCTTGGCCAAGTTGAGTGTACTAGTGTTGTCACATAGAAGATGAACACCATCAGTAAATACCCTAAAATCCTCCATTTGCTACTTAATTCATAGGAGTTCAGCACAGCAGGATGCTGCCGCTACGTATTCTGCTTCAATTATTGAAGAAGCCATTAAGTTTGGCTTCCTTGTGCCCCAAGAGATGAGACATGATCATGGCAAGTGAGCCATTCCAGCAGTGTTTTTCCTATCCACAAGATAACTGCATAGTTAGCATCGGCATACCTAATGATATTAAAACTGTCACCTGAGGGGTAATACAGGACCAGGTCATGTGTTCTCTTAAGGTGTCTCAAACTTCTTTTGGCATCCTTCAAGTGAGATTCCTTGGGATTTGATTTTGGGCTCTATCTGGAATAGAAATGCAGAAGGGGCTAGGGAATTTTTGAATTTTGATCTTGTCTAAATCCATAATCAAGGGGAGTGAATATGTTATCAAGTAGATGGTAGCTTTTGTGTTTCCAAATGGGGACTGAAATTTGATTAGTGGAGAAACTGGGTAAATTAAGTGGATTTCCCTGCCCTCCTTGTTCTGCTACTTGTGGAGTACCTTGTACTGCATCTCTAACTGTTTCTTCAGCTTCAATGGTAGTATTTGAAGGACCAGGTTCTTCTTGAGAAGTGGAAGATGATGTTGCATTACCTTCATTTCCCAGGGACCAAAATTGGTTCATTATCTTGATCATCATTGTTTACTCCTTTATTAAAGGAGGGAGTCTCGTTGAATAGCACATGAATACTTTCTTCCACTGAGCAACTTATAGGAGTTTTTGTTTATGAGGGACCTGATCATGCACCTGCTCACCAAGTGGCAAGCATTGTTTACTGATTCTGCCAAAAAAAAAATTGGCGATTCCCCTATCGATAAACTTTATCCATTCCATGTCTTCCAAAGTTTTGCTCTTCCTTTTAACAACACCATTTAGCTGTAGAGTTCTTGGTGCTGAGAAGTTGTGAGTGATTCCATTTTCATTACAAGACTCATCAAATTTTGGCATTGACATATTCTATCCCATGGTCAGATCTGATACGTGCTTTCTTCAGTTGCCTCTTCACTTGGATCTTCTTGACAAGTGATGCAAGTACTTCAAAAGTTTCTTCCTCTGCTCTGACAAGCAGTGTCCAGGTGAATCTTGAATTTGGCAGCCCACGAACCAGATTCTTCTGAATCAGTTCATTCATAAGTGAGAGCCTTGAGTATTCCAATCCTTTATGCCAAGGTTTAACATCATTGTCAACTGCCTTCAAGCAGTTCATATCACCAGTTTGTAGGGATTTAAGGTCAGCGAAGTAGGTGTTCTTGTTCTTTTGGCGACTAAGACCACTTCACCAGTTATCAAATTGGTAACTGTGCGCATTTTTTATAAGAACTCTACTTTGCTTCCTTTATCACAGATTTGAGACTCTCAAGAGACTGTGCTTCAGGTAACTCACATGGCACACATTCTCAATTGAGGGTAACAGGGACTTTCCATCTTTTCCAACGCCGAGAATGTACCCCCCCTTTTTATTTTTGTTTTTATATATATACACAAGATACATTCCCTTTTCTGTAGGGCTTTCGGTGAGAGATAGTCCATGGTGTTTCTAGTCATGTCCTTTTAGTATCCACTATTCATGAACCATTGCAGTCCACTTCCTCTCACTGTTCCCTGCACATATAAATCATGGGTTAGATTTAGTAACCCAAACTAGTTCGGGTCTCTTGTTATGAGAAAAGGGATGGATAAGGGCTTTTCTAGTGCATACAGACAATATTCGTTTCTTGCGAGTGGTACCTCGTCCTTCTTTAGTAGTCTCTTTTTCAGTAAACACTTTATTTTTCTGAACAGATTGAGCCCTGGCCTAGCAATTTTCTTTGAAGAGCTCATTGTTCCCAAAGTGGGTACACATCGAGTTATCAAGAACAGTGACATGCTTGCTATGAGGGTTGTAAGTAGTTTTCTCCTTTTAGAACCTGATTCCCTGTCTGTTTTCACTATTGTTGAAGTACATGGCAGTGGCATCATCTGAGGACCACGTTCACTTCACATATTCTCACGATCAATTTTTACTTTCTCCAATTCAGCTTGAAGTTGCCTATTTTTCTCAAGTTCACCACATAGACTAGATTTCACATCATTTAGTTCCTTCTCAAGCTTGATGTGTGTCTCACTAGCTACTTCCTTTCCTTTACCAATACTCACAGTCCTATGTTCTGAATTGAGTCCCTCAATGATTTCCTCTAGGTTAGTGATTATTACCAAAAATTCATCTCTCTCTTGCTCAATAGCTGCAATTTTCTCTTCTAGAGTGTGTTTCTCATTGCTAAAGCCTTCTATGGTTTCCTTCAAATCAACAACCACTACTATCAAGTCATCTCTCTTATTTTCTACACTATTTATTTTTTCATTTAAAACTTCCTTTTCCTTTTTAAGATTAGCTGTGGTCTCATTTAGATCCACTACATAGACCACCAGATCATCTCTAGATTGTTTAGCTTCTCCTAGTTCTATGGTCAATGTCTCCTTATCATTAACAAGGCTATAATATGCATTAATTAGAACATTTTCTAATGACCTTAACTTCTTAGAAGAGTAGGATTTCAGATTTCTCTGAACCTCCCTAAAATTTACCTCATCATTTTCATCCTCTTCATCATCGCCAAACTGAGCCATCAGCGCGAACAGTGAGTCATATTTCGTTATTTCAGTTTCCACTGCCATTATGAAGCTATTTTCTGCATTTGGTTCCCTTTCTGATTCACTGGAGGAGTCTCCACATGCAGCAAGAGCCTACTTCACAATATTTTCAACTGCACTTTTTCGACTAAATCGTTTGTCTGGAACCGGGTTCCTTTTTGCTGATTTGTCAGGGTTTTGTTTGTATTGCTCTTATTTCGGAAGTGGACAGTCCTTGATGAAATACCCTAGCTTTCCGCACCTGTGCTAGAGATCATTATTCCTTGCCTTACTTGAACTACCCTATTGGGTATACCACCATTCCTTCAAACCATCTTTTGAAACCTTTTAGTAAGATAGGCCATATCACTATCTTCTTCACTTGAGTCAGTGTTTTCAGCCTTGAGTACCAGGTTCTTTTCCTTCTTTGACTCTCTCCTTTCACTTTCTTTCTTTCTTTTTATCTCGTATGTCTTTAGATTACCAATTATCTCATCCATGGTTAAAGTTTGTAGATCTTTAGCTTCAGTGATGACATTTACCTTTACTCTCCCAAGAACCAGGAAGAACACTGAGAATTTTTTTTTACAAGCTTGTTTCTGGGAATAACATCTCCAAATGAATGGAACTTATTTATGATGGATGTGAATCTAGTGTGTATATCTTGTATAGACTCATCATACTTCATCCTGAAGAGCTCATACTCAGTGGTCAGCATGTCGATCTTGGATTGTTTGACCGGAGTAGTTCCTTCGTGTGTGGTTTGCAATGCTTCTCATATTTCCTTGTCAGAATCACAAGCTGAGACTTTGTTGTACTCATCAGGTCCTATGTCACATACCAAGATTTTCTTGGCACGATAGTTCTTTTCTACGACTTTTCTGTCAATATCACTGTACTCTTTTCTGTCTTTTGGCGCCATTAGTCCAGTTTCACCAAGCTTCTTCATAGGAACATGTGGACCATCATAGATGATGTCCTATAGTTCTGAGTCTTCAACCATTATAAAATCATGCATACAAGTCTTCCACCAGCCATAGTATTGACCATTTAATCTGGGAGGTCTGTAGGTTGATTGTCCTTCCTCAAGATTGGGTGGAGCAGCCATTGAGATACTTTCTAGGTGTTAACCTTTTAGAAAGAACCTTCTATGATACCAATTGTTAGTTTATATGAGTCCACAAAACTATAGAGTACCTGATCCTCTATGAATTTTCACTAAGAATACTTATGAAGTAGTAAGTAAAAAGAGACACTGGATTTTTACGTGGAAAAATCACACTCAAGGAAACAAAAATCACGACCTACACTTGTAGGATTTCAACTTCACCAACTTGTAATCTCACTATTACAAGCCACTTTGTAATGGCTCTATAACAAAGACTTCAACTTAACTAACTTGTGATACTCTTACCACAAGCCACTTTGTCACTCTCTAGTTACAAAGCCTTTAACTTATGACTAACTTTAGTCACAACACAAACATAGAAGGTTTGTGATTTTGGTTTTCCTATAACACAACTTCTAAGAAAGTAAGATAGGAATTACAATGAAGAGCAAATAATAAGATTATAACTCAACTACAGATACACATAGAGTCATTTGTGAAACTGATCCTTTAGTAGAGGTGTCTTCTTGTTCTTGACGCACTGTGACTTCAATGCCGGATCGACTCTTTAATGACTGAGAGAATATCACTAAATGCACAAGTGAATATCTGGTGCCTTCCACCATGTTATTATACAACAAGAGACATCATAAGGATGATGTCAATTCCTAGTACACGCCTCTTCAATGGGAAGTGACCACTGCACTGTCGAGTGAACTATTGCAGGCAGTCACTTTTTGCAATTGCGTTCCAACTGTATAGTTGACTTGTATTTCTGTCAGAGAACACCAAGGGATCAGGTCCCGGTCGTGTTCCTCTTTGTAGTAGTTCATTAGCTAGAGTTTAGGCTGAAGTTCATTCATTTAAAATGTGTACCAAATGAGACAGGTTCCCTATCTAGTTCTTAACAGTAAGTTTGTTAGATCATCAAACACAAGAAATATTAGGCAGAGACATTAAAAACCCATCAAATAAAGAGTTCTAGGAGAAGTAATAAAATACATGAAATACGTTACTAGTACAAAACAATGGCTTTCTAGGGGTGGGTTCTTTATTTTAGATTTTGGTCTTGGATTCATGTTTTGTTTATTGATGGTTTAAGTTTCGCTTATTCGAGGACCGAGAAATTTACACTAAAGATGACCATCGGAAGAAATTACTCTCTCACTTTCAATTTAGATGAGTTATTTTGACTCAATATCGAGTTCAAGAAGAAAAAAAGACTTTTAAAATTTATGATTTTAAATGTTTAAGGGATAAATATTTTGTAGGGCCATGACATTTATATAGTTATAAAAGCTTATCATTAAAAGTAAAATGAGTAAAATAAAGAGTTTAAAATTGAATTATTTTTAAATTTAGTAACGTATAATTTATTTTTTGAAACAGACTAAAAAAGAAAGTACCACATCTAATTTGAAACGGAGGGAGTAATGTTTTCTATGTTTATGGAACTGTATATATCAACTTCTCTTTTAGTAGGATGACTATTGTAAGATCATTTTATTATGGCATAATACCTTAAATCACCCCTAAACTTGGCTCAGATTATAAATATCCTCCTCGAATTATGTCTGGTCTTAATTACCCCCCTCAACTTGGCCTTTTGAGAGTCATTACCCCGTAGATGCTGATGTGGCAAAAAGTGTGGGTGCACTCACATGCCACGTGGATTTTTCTGTCTATGTGGCATTTTATTTGAAAAATAAAATANAAAAGAAGAAATAAAAAGAGTGTACAATTGCAAGAAATTACAAGTGCAATTGTACATTCTTTTTATTTCTTCTTTTTGATGCAATGACTATTTATTTCAACTATGTATTTTTATAACCTTTTAGATGCTTTGAATATTTATTTAAATTGTATAAATCTTTATTGTCAGGTCAAATTCAACAAAAGATTAACTAAAACTTTATTAGTTTTGGCCAAATAAAAATATTTAGCCTAAATAATGTAGTTATATCCAAGTTTTATTCGAAAAAATTATCTAAAAAAGTAATATTCTTAAAAAGATAAAAAAAATTATTTTTTAAAAAAAATGTCACATAGACAGAAAAATCCACGTGGCAGGCGAGTGCACCCACACTTTTTGCCACATCAGCGTCTAGGGCGTAATAGCTCTCAAAAGGCCAAGTTGAGGGGTAATTAAGACCGGGCATAGTTCGAAAAGAATACTAATAATCTGAGCCAAGTTTAGAGGTGGTTTAAGGTATTTTCCCTTTTATTATTTTATAAGTAGAAAAGAAAAAAACTCGAGAAACATATCACCCACCATCCATATGTACTATAGTGTTACATACAAACAAAATAAAGCTGAATTTCCTTTGGTAATGGTGCAATTCTTCCTCCTTGTCAGCACATGCATTCCACTTTCCACTACAAATCACTTTTGCACCCCAAAATTTTACCTTACCCACAAGAAAAGAACAGGCCCTCAAGTCCTGTCAAAAGAAAAAACAAATAGTACTAGGAAAAGATTAAAAACTAACTCCTCCCCGCCCCTGCCCCCTTCACTCCCTCCCCTAAACCTTATATTTCTCATTTCTCTCTCTACAATCTTAGTATAGATTTCAGCTTTCATGTAAGATAAACCAAGGAAAGGGCTCGCAACAAAACCTATTCTTCGGAGGTTTTCTCCTTCTCTGGTTCTGTGTTTTTACCAAATATTAAGTACTATAGAGTTGTTGAATCCCTTCTTGATCAATTTTAACTCTACAAAGTCATAAGCCAAGAAAATCAGTTAATTTATTAGGTAGCTTGTTTATACGTCTGAAACTTTTAATTCTGTACTTTCACAAGGTCTACCTTAACCAGCTCCAATTTTCCAGCTTTGTTTTATTAATTTCTCCTTTGTTGATCAAGCTTTAAATATGAGAAGTGGAGGTTGCACAGTGCAGCAAGCTCTAACAGCAGAGGCAGCCAGCATAGTAAAACAAGCCGTGGTTCTTGCTAAGCGTCGCGGCCATGCCCAAGTGACTCCTCTCCATGTAGCAAACACCATGCTCTCTTCTTCTACTGGCTTACTTAGAACAGCATGTCTCCAGTCTCACTCTCATCCCCTCCAATGTAAAGCCCTTGAGCTATGCTTCAACGTCGCCCTCAACCGCCTCCCTACATCCTCGTCTTCTTCATCTAGCTCCATGATGTTAGGTCATCATCATCATCATCAACATCAACATCAACATCCTTCTATTTCTAATGCACTTGTGGCAGCCTTCAAGCGCGCTCAAGCTCACCAGAGGAGAGGTTCAATAGAGAACCAGCAGCAGCCTCTTCTAGCTGTGAAGATAGATCTAGAACAGCTTATTATCTCTATCTTGGATGATCCAAGTGTGAGTAGGGTCATGAGGGAAGCTGGCTTTTCAAGTACTCAAGTTAAAATCAATGTGGAACAAGCTGTTTCTCTAGAGCTTTCTTCTCAAAATAATCCTTCTCCTAACAATAATAGTAAGCACAAAGAGAACAACAACAACGTTTTCCTTTCAAAAGCAAGCAACAAAGTAATTGCTCCTTCTTTTCCTGTTAAAGATGAGGATGTGATGAGTGTAGTGGAAAGTTTAATGAACAAAAGGAGGAAAGCTATTGTGATTGTTGGTGAATGTCTTGGTAGTTTAGAAGGGGTGATTAAAGGAGTGATGGAAAAAGTTGACAAGGAAATTAAGCTCATAAGTGTTCCTCTTTCAACTTTTGCTAATATCCAAAGAGAAGAAGTTGAGCAAAAAATAGGAGAGTTAACCTGCCTTGTGAAAAGTCTAGTGAACAAAGGAGTTGTTTTGTACTTAGGAGATCTCAAGTGGATTACTGATTATAGGGCAAATAACAATAACTCAAGTGGACAAGGGAATAATTTTAGCTACTGTTTTTCTGTAGAACACATGATCATGGAACTTGGGAGATTGGTGTGCAATATTGGAGAAAATGGTAAGCTTTGGCTTGTTGGAATTGCAACCTTTCAAACTTACATGAGATGCAGAAATGGTCATAATTCATTGGAATCTATTTGGGGCCTGCATCCCATTACAATTCCTGCTGCCAGTTTGGGCTTGAGTCTCAACTCTGACAGGTAAAATATTTACTCAATTTAAAACAAGTTCACTCAATTCTTTGTTTTTTTTTTCATCATGTTGGACTGTTACATTTGATATATCATTCTCATACTATCTTTTATTACCCTTGCTTTTTAATTGTGAAGTAACTCTACCATAATAAATACTAATACTGATGCTATATTTCCTGGAGTTGTTTTTTATCTAAAGAAAGTATCCCAAATAAATCTTGTGCTGAAAATATTACAAGGAAGAAAAAGTATTACCCTTTTATATTTCTATTAATATTCCTTAAAAGCATTACTTCTTAATCTTCTTTTACCTTTATTCTTCTTCTTCTTCTTCTTCTCATTCTAGGTAATTTGTTGTTTGACCATTCACTTTTTCCTCCACTTTCGTTATGGTCGGGCATCTCTTTAATTCCTCAAAGTAGGAGAAAGTAAAAAAATGAAAATAAAAAAAGAAATTCTAAGCTTTCACTATGAAATGTTTTATTAATATTATAATTTTTCAAATATTCATTCTGTCTATTTTTTTTGTATATCAGTGACACACAACTTGAACTTAGAAGCAAGACATCTGAAAATGGATCTTCTGGGATGATTATTGATAGTGAAGATCATGAGGAGCAAATGTTGACTTGTTGTGCTGATTGCTCAGCCAAGTATGAAGCAGAAGTTCTAAACTTACAAAACAGTGTTTCAAACATTGATTCTACATTGTCAAGTCTGCCTTCATGGCTTAAAGATGAGAGGCAAAGACTTAATAATAGTCATCATGATCAGGTTATTAATTACCTTAGCCTTTTCAAATATTTGTCTTTCTCTCTTTTTTCCTTAAAAAATAACTAACTTTTGGTTTTCATTCAGAGCTGTGTATCAATGAGAGAGCTTTGCAAGAAGTGGAATACAATATGCAACTCATCTCACAAAAAAACCAAGACTTTTGATAGAAGTTTAACCTTTCCTTCAACATCACCTTCCTCATCTATGATCACTAGTTTTTCCTTGGATCAACAATATACCAATTTGCACCACAGCCATCATTTGCTATTTATTGATCCAGAACAGACATGTCGGGAGAAAGGATCTACGAGTCTGAGAATATACATTCCTGAGTCCCCTGACCCCAGAAATGTATGTTCTTCAAATCCAAACTCTACACCTAATTCTTCTTCCTCAAGTGATATCATGGAGATGGAGTACATTCCAAAGTTTAAGGAGTTCAATTCAGAAAACTTGAATATTCTTTCCAATGCATTGGATGAGAAAGTACCTTGGCAAAAAGATATCATCCGAGAAATTTCAGGAACAATATTGCGATGTAGGTCTGGAATGATAAAAAGAAAAGACAAAGGTTCAAGAAATTATGAAGCCAAAGAAGAAACTTGGTTATTTTTTCAAGGTCATGATATCCAAGCCAAGGAGAAAATTGCAAGAGAATTGGCTATGGTTGTGTTTGGTTCTTATTCGAAATTCATGTCGTTAGATTTAAGCAGTTTCTCTTCCACAAAAACGGATTCAACTAATAAGGAATATTTTAGGAACAAAAGGTCAAGAGATGAACAAAGTAGCAGCTACATTGAGAGATTTGCAAAAGCAGTGTCTTCAAATCCTCATCGAGTTTTCTTGGTGGAAGATGTAGAACAAGTGGACTATTGTTCTCAAAGGAGAATGAAGAGGGCTATTGAAAGAGGAAAAATTACAAATTCACGTGGTGAACAAGTGAGTCTTAGTGATGCCATAATCATTTTAAGCTGTGAGAGCTTTAGTTGTAGGTCAAGAGGTGTTTCTCCTATTAAACAAAAATCAACAGATGGATCAGACAATGAGGAAGCAATGGAGGAAAGTAGAAGTAGTCCTTGCATTTCTTTGGATTTAAACATCTCCATTGATGATCATCAAAGTGTTGAACAGTCGATTGATGATGTTAGCCTTCTTGAAAGTGTTGATAGATGCATTATCTTTAGAATTCAAGAACTTTAGGACAATAGAAACGTTATGTGTATCATAAAATTTTCCTTTTCACTTTTCTTTATATTTCTTTTCACTCTTTAGATATTAAGACAAAGAGTTCTCATTCTCTTTTTTTTTTTTTATTCTTTCTAAATTTCTTAAAACTTTTGGCAGAGTTTTGTCTATAACTAAAATTAATTATGCGAAATTTAGTTTCAAACCTGTTCAAGTCAACAACAACTACTCTATATAGGTATTATACATCAATACTGTACACGATAAGTTCTATAACATGTTGTGTATGTTGTTTATGAGTCATGCATGTGCATATGCCATTGTTTGATTCAGATTGGAAGAGAGTAGTAAAGGTTTCAAGGCTATTAGTAGATCGAGTTAAGTATCCGTAACCTCATTCTCTTTCTTTATTGGAAGAGCCTTCTTCAATCCCTAAACAAGTTGCAGAACCAAAAGAATAAGGACTACATTCAAAACCTTATTACAAGAACACACTCACGTGAACTTCTATTTCCATTTTAGTACATGCCAAAAAGAATGACCCCTTTCCTTAATTAGAAATAATTTACTTTTATGCAGTGATTTATGGTCACACAAAATATATGTTCTCATAAAGTTCAAAAAATATAAGTATTGTGTCCTGTTTTTCTCACTTCTACTCCTCTTAAGAAAGAAAAATCAAGACAAAAGAAAAAGAACATGGAATTTTAAACTAATAAAAAAGAAAAGAAGAGGAGAGAAAAGCCAATGAAAGTGGCATCTTTTGCTTTTGGTCTGTAAAAATAGAGAGACTGCCTGTTTTCTTTTAAAAATTTGTGTTTCAATGAAGGTCTTCTTTTCATGAATCCATAGCGGGGAAAAGACTGAAAAAATATTAGAAGAAATGTCGGTGAGAGAATTGAATTCTTTCCTCTTTTTCTCTCATGAATTTACCATCCTGAGGTGCCAATCATTATTTCAAAGTTAGAAAGCATCTCACAGCTCAATTCAAACACCAAAGATACTAAAAAACAGTTTTTCCAGGTGGAAGAAACACTATATATACCTTTTCGTCCTTTTTTCCTCGAACAATTTAGTTATTGACTGAAAAATATTGAAATAAAAGCCAAAGAGCAAAGAAAACAAATACCGATCAGTGATGGTGCAGTTAATGCAATTTTCTAGTGTAAAAAAGATACAAAACTATAGTCATAACAATCTGTCAATTCCCTTTGAGAAATATATAGTAAATTATTACTATTATTATTGTCATCATTGTGGATGTCTGCTTTGATTTTAGAGTAAATCTACATAAACTTTGACTAATATTTTAGTATGCTATTTTTTACCATATTGATATGAGAAAAATTACAAATTATAGTATATTTCTTATAACTTTTGGATATCTAAATTTTATTTTAAACTATTAAGTAAATTTAATAAAATTTAGCTTTAAAATTAGTTAAATTGACTCTCGAAAAGCTAAATGTTGATAAGTAAAAATGAATGGAAAAAGTTTAAATCATGTTATGTGTAAGTTCTTGTGTTTTTGGCCACAAATAAATACTAACCGTGGTAGCTTTTGTAATAAGAAACTTAGTTGGTAGTTGGTATACTAGATCAAACATTAGGTTTTGAGTTTATCGAATATCCACACGTATTAAGAACAATGATAAAACAGCTTCTTCTCTACTACATTTTTATACTTGGCACCCAACGGCGGATCTAGAAGGTCGGCTACGGGTTCACTTGAACTTAACTTTTTACATCATGTATTTATTAAAATATTTATTAAATATTTATAAATATTTCACTGTTATGCTAGTTATTATAATATTAACTAGAGGTCGCAGTAAAAATACATTGTCACGACCTAAAATCGAACCGTCGTGATAGCGTCTATCGTGGAACTAGGCAAGCCAACTACTCAACCATTTCAACACAATAAAAGCTTTAAAAATGTGGAAGCAGTTAATATGTAAGGGAAATCTTTTAAAAACAGAATAAAATTCGCAACTCAATATAAATCTCTCCTAAAATTGGGGTGTCACCGAGTATATGAGCATCTGTACAAGGATATAGTCTAATACAATGTATATGGAATAAGAATTGAAATATAATTGCAGATAATGAAGGAGAGTCAAGGACTGCGAACGTCATGCATCTACCTCGATAATCTCCAAAGGTCCTGACTCCACAACTCAGCAGCCATCGTGACCGGAAGCACCTGGATCTGCACACGAGGTGCAGGGTGTAGCGTGAGTACAACCAACTCAATAGGTAACAAATCCAACCTTTGGAGTGAAAGTAATGACAAACTCAACCGATACAGTTCAATATAGAAATAACAGTGCAGAAACGTAGACATGCTTTTAAGTTCAACAGTTAAACTCAATATAGTAAGATAGATCAATTCTGAATGATATGAAGAATATAACTTCTCTACTTCTACATGTCAATGCACATGTTGTATGTGATGCACCATGCCGAAAGCCTCATGTGCTCACACTCTCGAAATTCTCAATCACTCAGTACTATATATGGCCAATCCGGCCCAGGGAAGATCCATCCCAGAATATATACATCAACTGACTATCAATCACTCTGTACTAGGTAGGGCCAATCTAACCCGTGGGGAAGACCCATCCCAGGTATAAATACTTCGGACAAGATCCATATCTAGGGAAGATCCATTCCTCAATGTAAATCAACCGCGCTCACTAGGTGTGTGTGCAGACTCCGGAGGAGCTGCTTCAGCCCAAACGCTATCATAAATTAGTAAAATCCACTGCACTGTGTAGCCTGATCCCATAAATGTCACTCATAATCAGACCCTCGGCCATACATAGTCATCAATCTCTCCAGTCTCTCCCTTACGAGCTCACAATGCCATGAATCTAGCCAGAAAATGATAATATGATATATCAATAAATAACAACAAAGATTGAGATATGATATGTAATGAATGAATATGACTGAGTATGAAATCAATAAGCCAACAGCAAGAAATAACTACTATGGGTCCCAACAATACCAACATATAGCCTAAATATGATCTCTAGCATGATTGACAACTCAATTATTTTATAACATTATGAATACACGGATATCTCCAAGGTAAATCTGCTATATTGTGTCATGGACTCGACCATGTCATAGTTTCACGGTGCACCCTCGTAGACCCATCACATGGCATGTACGTCCTCTCAACACCAATCACATAACAGATAATTCGGGGTTTCAAACCCTCAGATCCAAGTTAGAAGTGTTACTTACCTGAATCCGAGCAAATCACTACTCCAATACACATTTGCATCACAAATCAGCCTCCAAATGTCCTGAATCCAGCCACAAACAGTATGATACAATCAATACAGGCTAAAGGAATCAATTCCATAAAATAATACAAAGTTATTAATCAAAATCCAAAAATCGACCCAAAGCCAGCCCCCGGTCCACGTCTCAAAATATGACAAAATTTACAAAATCCGAAAGTCCATTCAACTATGAGTCCAACCATATCAATTTTATCAAATCTGGCAACAAATCGCCATCCAAATTCCCAAATCAAACTCTCGAAATCCCTAGCCTCAAACCCCCAAGTTTACCTCAAAATCACACGATCTAGGTGGGAAAATCAATTGGAAAACAAGATTATTGATAAAAAATGAGCACAAGGAACTTACCTCAAGAATCCCCTCGAAAATCCTCTCACAAGTCGCCTTAGACTGAGCTTGAAATGTCCAAAATGAAGAAAATCCCGGAAACCTTCGTTTTTAAACACTGCCCAGGCATGCTCGCAATTGCGGAGCCTGGGCTGGCACCTGCTCATCCGCTTTTGCGGACAAAATTGTGCTTCTTCAAAAGTCACTTAACTAGCGACCCGTCGCATTTGTGGTCCTAGTATCGTACCTGCATG
Source organism: Nicotiana glauca (assembly GCA_026770625.1). Taxonomy (NCBI): domain Eukaryota; kingdom Viridiplantae; phylum Streptophyta; class Magnoliopsida; order Solanales; family Solanaceae; genus Nicotiana; species Nicotiana glauca. The sequence goes on along the minus strand of MU787547.1, from coordinate 94,020 downwards.
ACCGCTCCTGTGTGCCTTCCTCACATTTGCGAAGTCCCCGTTGCCTAGCCTATCCGCGTTTGCGCCCAATGTGCCGCATCTGTGACCATGAGGGTGAAGAAATAACCTCGCACTTGTGACCTCTTCCAACTTCCTTCCTAGCCACTTCTACGGTTCCCTTCACGCTTCTGTGAGATTACACCTGCGATCCCCACTATGCGGGTGCGATTGCACCAGAACTGGTGAGCTTCAGCATTTCCTTCTAACTCCAAATCTATCTATTAAAAATTCAAAATCAACCGGATGCTCCCGGGACCTCAACCAAAAATACCAGCAAGTCTTAAAATATCATACAAACTTAGTCTAGCCTTCAAATAATATCAAACAACACCAAAAACACGTATCATACCCCAATTCAAGCCTATTGAAACTAAGAAATTTTAACTTCTACGAACGACGTTGAAACTTATCAAATCACGTTCAAATAACCTCAAATTTTTCACACAAGACACATATGACACCACAAACCTACTCAAACTTTAGAAACTCCAATCCGACCCAGATATCAGAAAGTCCACTTACGGTCAAATATTCCAAAAAGTTAACTTTTCCATTTCAACACTAATTCAACTACGAACCTCCAAATCACAATTCGGACACGCTCCTAAGTCCATCCAACAGAGCTAACAGAACCATCAAAAATCCATTCCGGAGTCGTTTACACATAAGTCAACATCTGATCCACCTTTTCAAGTTAAGCTTCCAACATTGAGACTAAGTATCTCAATTCAGTTTGAAATCTCTCCGGACCCGAACTGACTTACTCGGCAAGTCACATAACAGCTATAAAGTGAAAAATAAGAAGTAAATGGGGGAACGAGGCTACAACTCTCAAAACGACTGACCGGGTCATTATATATATAAAGTTCAAATCGTGGATCGGTCACTCTTGGAAACATCTTGGTATTATTGGAGCCAAAAACATTGGTAATAAATTGAGGAGTAATCGTTCAACTCTTGAACTGAGCTTATATTGGTTTAATGATTAATAAATAGTCGCAAAAGAACCAAGTCTCTAGAAGTCATTGTTCCTTAGTTGTTTAGGAATGAGTCATTATTCTTTAATTGTAACCTATTTTGCTTTTTTAGAAGTAATTATTAGGAAATATTTTAAAATAATTTTTTTGGAACTCGCTTGGGGCTCACCCTTGGGCAAGACACTACCAAAAAGCATTGATTGTCACCCGTGCAGCTTAGTTCTGTGAGGCTTACTCCCCAAGCGCCCGACTGGTTTCCCTTAATGTGCTTGATAATCAATGCTCTTGACTTGACCAATGGTTGCTACGCAAATCATGTGTCTAATTTCCTAATTAGCACTATCGACCATCACAATTATTTAACAAATGAATGATTATCCATAGGGATTTAAAGATTAGGAATAACTCAAATAACGAGCAGTAGTCTTGCATATTTGCTAAATGTGAATATTGCGAGGGTGAATATTATTTAGATACTTTGTGAAATAAATAGCCAAAATTTATATCTTCACTTGCTAGTGATCTTCATGGATTTGTTTTATGTCTCTAAAAAATTATTATTTTTTATTATATTACTTTTGAATGCAATTTTGTATTTTTTCATGCGAGAGTAATGTTTTAAATCACTCTATTAGTGAATTTTATTGATTATTTTCTTTTAGTGAGGTAAAATGTGTAGTTTGATAATATTTTTTAAGAAATTATAATTTTTAATTATTTGAAAGTAAAATCATTTGGACTTAAGACATAATAGTTGATTTATATCTCATAATAACTTTAATACCATTGCATTACTTATATTTATAAAAATATGCTAGATATTATTTTTTATGGGTTTCGTTAATCCCTTTAATTTTCCTAAATTTACAATATAATTTCTATATTTTTGTGTTATTGTACTATTTTATTAATTTATAAAAAAAAAATTAAAAATTCATGGGTCTTACGGTTTATGTCTTGGAGTATAAGCCTCCCTTTGCAATAAGTAAAATGCTCCACCTCACACTCTCCTCCTTAAAATACTATTATTAGGTTATCAAATTTGAAGAATTTGGTTAGCTTTCTAGGCTATAGTTTATAGTCTTAAAAGTGGTGGCTACAATTGGGTTGATTGTAGGGATTAAGATTCTAGAGTTAGTATCTTGGATTATAGAGTTGTAATCTGCAATATCTCTCAAAAGTTAATAAAATCTTGAGGCGAATCCTGCGAAGATAGGTCGTGATTTTTATTCTTTTGAGAAATAAATTTTCCACGTAAAAATTATTTTGTTATTTAATTTTTGCACTTTATTTTCTGGCTGTGTCTGAAATGCTTAGGTTAAAGAACCAGTTTCTTTAATACGTGAAAACTGGGCAAAATACAATTCAGTACCCCCTGTTGTGTGAAGGTGCATCCTAAAATAATAATTGGTATTAATTAGGTTCTTTCAAGTAAGGCTAATACCTTAAAAGAATTCGAGATGGCTGCACTACCAGGCGTTCAAGAAGAACAATCAACGACAAGGCCGCCACTGTTCAATGAAAAGTATTATGGATGGTGGAAATAAAGGATGTGAGATTTTCTAGACGGCAAAGATTTAGAACTCTAGGACATTGTTCAGAAAGGTCCTAACGTTCTCATGGAAAAAGATGATAAGGGTTAAGTAACTTGACCTGAAAGCTCGGAGAGGTATTTTGATGAAGATAGCAAGGTTTTCCAGAAGAATACCAAGTCCAAACAATTTTAATATGTGGTATTGGACTGATGAGTACATTTGACATGCTCACAAGGTAGTATGAATTCTTCAAGATGAATGAATGAGAAACTATCCAAGAAATGCATATTAGGTTAACAACAATCACCAACGAGTTAATCTTTCTTAAAGAAATATCACGGCCAAGAATCCCACCAGCGAGACCCTGATGGTGTCTAATATTATACTTGTTAGGCAAACCAACATTAGCTAAATTATTTAACCATTTTTAATAGTTTAAAATCAAACATTGATAATACATTATAATATTTGAAATAGATAGATATAAATGCTAAATGACGTAATTTGAACATATCCCAGAATCTGGAGTCACGAATACATGAGCATCAAGAGTACTACAGATAAAGTTTGAACAAAATACAATTGTTTAAAACTAGATAAATAATAAATACAAAATGGAAAGTGGAATTCAGGGATGCAGAGTCTATGCAATTTTACCTCAAGTCTGCAAAAGTTGCTGAATCCAAGCAGTCTCGCTATGCGCCATTGGGACCAGCGCCGGTATCTGCACAAGAAATGCATAAGTACAAATAATCTCATGTACTCTATAAGTGACGGTGTCTAACCTCAACAAAGTAGTGATGATGCTAAGACAAGACACCCACAATACACATGTATAAAATAATATTAATAGAAACAGGAATAGAAATAAAATAGTAAAGTCAAATAACCTGACCCGTAAGTCAACTTCCAAAAGGGCTCCACAAAAAATAGAATCTCAGATCTCATATTACAATACCGAGAACAATCTATACAGCCACAAACAACTTATAACATATCAAATCCGTTGCGGCACGTAACCCGATCCCACCATATTATCATCTCAAATCATATTTCATCCTTATTCCTTTGTGTCATATCATATCACTTCAATACCATTGTGGCGTGTAACTTGACCCTAACAGTTTCTAATCATTAACATAAATAACTAAATACCAATATTCACAAGATATCAACACATGAAAGTGAAATGTACGAGACAATAAAGAATCATTAAATAAGCAGAGAACACCCAATATCTCAGAATATCAAACTTTAACAACTCATCAGTACCGAACAACCAAATGACTCACATAAGTGAAAACAATATAATAAAGTGAATCAAATAGTAAAAGAATAATAAAACATGTGAACATGTGACAACTAGAATATACAATTTAGGCAAGTAGAAACAAGTAGCAAATAAACAAAAATCGTGCGAGAAATGAACAAATTAAAGCAAGTAAACAATTAAATAACAATTAACAAGTATAAACATAGATGCCAAGAAAGAGCATGTTACATTTAAAATATATAATAAGAAATAACATGACATAAAGGAAAATATGGAAATAGATATCCCATTCCCACATGCTAAACACCATGACAACATATATACATCTGTCCCCTTGCATATACATTATTTTTCCATATAATTCACATAAAAAATAATTCAACAAATCCTTATTTCCTCAAGTAAAGGTTAGACAAAACACTTACCTCACTCCACGAACAAAGCAGTCAACCAATCACGGCCTTGCCTTTTGAACAAGCCTTCAAACCAATCAAATCTAGCAAATTATTAATTTAACAATTCAAAATAAACTTTAAAAACTACCCTTTAATGAAAAATATTCAATTTTAATAATTTTTAAAATGTCAACAAAAGTCAACCTCGAGCCCACTTTGTCAAAACCTGAGACCCAGACCGAAATTCGATTATCCATTCGCCCCGGAGCCCGTATTTATAATTTGTTTCGAAATTTGACCTCAATTTGAGGTCTAATCTCAATTTTGCAAAAATTTCTAAATTCTACCCAAATCCCTAATTCCTACCATGGAAATCCCAGATTTGATAATAATGAGGAATTGAAAGAAGTGGATGAGAGTTACTTACCAATAATTTTGGGAAGAAGAAATCATTGAAAATCTCCTCTAGAGTACTGATTTTTTCCACTTTTACCCAGTTGCAGATATTACAATTGCGAACTAGAGAATTTGCAATTGCGAAACAGGATTCGCAAATGCGAACTCTGCATGAGAAGCCGAAAAATTACAAATGCGACAAATTGTTTGCAAATGCAAACTCCCCCCTCCACGCAAATGCTCTAAAAGCGCCGCAAATATGAAGCTGACTCAAGATGCATGTTATCACAAATGTGACCACTATCCTCGCAAAAGAGACCAATGATAGTAACGAACCCTTTCCTCGCAAATGCGAGGTCACCCACCCCAGGCCCTACTCGCAAATGCAATCTCTTGTTCACAAAAGTGAGGCTCGCAATTCCTATCTAGACCTTGCAATGCGAGATTTGCATCAGACACCATAAGCAAACACTGCACTAGTTTCCTCAAACTTTGTAGACTCATCCGTTGCACCTCCTAAACTCACCCGAGCCCCTCAAGCTTCAAACAGAACATGCACACAAGTCTAAAAAATGATACAAACTTTCTCGTTTGATCATAACACTAAAATAACATCTAAAACTATAAATCGAACATCAAAACAAATGAAATTTTAAAGAAAAACTCAAGAACATCTAGAAACTTAACCAAGCATCCGAATCCTATCTACCCAACTCCGATATGCACCAAATTTTACAAAAAAGTTTCAAATAGAAAAATAGACCTATTCCAAGTTCCGAAACAAAAATCCGGACCCATTATCCATAAAGTCAACTTACGGTCAAACTTAGGAAACTTTCAAACTTTCAAATTGCTAACTTTTGGTAAAATAAGTAAAATCAACCTAGGGACATCTGATTTCAATTCCAGACATATTCCCAATTCAAAAACCACAATACATACCTACAAAAATCATCAAAATAGCGATCCATGATCCTTTACACAAAATATTGACCGTAGTTAACTCAAGTCATTGTTAAAGCCAAAAATCATATTTTCTTCAATTTTCATGTAAAAACTTTTCGTAAAAAGATATGGAATGAGAATGCAAATCAAGAAACATAAAATAAAGCTAATAGAGGTCTTAGATATTAGAAATAAGGGCTAGTACGCAAAATGGCCTATCGGGTCATTATATTCTCCATCTCTAAAAGAAACGTTCGTCCTCGAACGAACATAAAAGTACCTTAATAGGTGAAAATGTGTGATATCTACTCTGCATATCTTACTTGCACTCCTACGCAAGACCTCAATCGGCTAACCTATCCATTGTATATTCATAGAAGAAAAACTCTTAGACTTAACCTTCCGTACCTACCAGGCTAGAATAACAACATGCTCCTTCTTATAAGCTAAATTCTCATCAATTGACCGTGCTAAAGTCAAAAACATGCAAGTTGTCCTCATGGTACTTCCGAAGCATAGAAATGTGGAATATCGAATATACTCCCGATAGGCATTACTCTCTTATGGGTAAAACTCTAAGTTAAACCCTATAACGACTCGACCAGTCTTTTTAAGCATTTGTATTTCGCTCAATAATTTACATGCATGAGTAGATCCATATGATGTATTATAAATTATGTGAATCACCGATTTTGGTTTTTTTCAGGTTTCAGAATTGATTAGGAAGAATGAATTTCATGGTTTAAGCTTTAAGTTTGAAGAGTTTACCATATTTAATTTTTTAGTATTTGACCTCGGATTAGAGTTTTGATGGTTCCGAGGATGGTGATTTTTAACTTAGGTGTATGCTTGTATTTGCATTTGGATGTTTCTAGAAGAATTCGACACTAATTGACGAATGTAGGAAATTTGAAGGTTTGAAAAGTTCATAGGTTTGACCGAGAGTTGACTTTAATGATATCAGATTTAGATTGTGGTTTCGGAAATTAGAATAGAATCGTTATGTCATTTGGTATTTATGTGCAAAATTTGGGTTCATTCCGGGTTGCTTTGCTATGTTTCGCTACGAGTTATGGAAGCTGAAAAGTTTAAAGTTTATTAAGTTCGAATTGAAGTGCGATTCATCGTTTTGATATTGTTAGGTGTGTTTTGAGGCTTCTAGTAGTTCCATATTATGTTGTGAGACTTATTGGTATATTTGGACAGGGTCCTAAGTGGATCGGGTAAGTTTCGGACGAGGTTCCAATCATTTTTCCTCTTGTTACCTTGTGGAAGAGTTGCTAGTGCTGGTGTAGCCACATCTGCAGGGTCTTTTCCGCAAAAGAAACCCCACAAATGCGGGCTGTCCATAGAATATTCAAGGTGATAGCTGGGTGAGGAAGACCGTAGACACGGATTTTTGTAGCACACCTGCATGTGCGCAGATGCGCGATTTCGCAAAAGCTGGCATTGGCACAAATGCGAGTCCTTGTGTCGCCCCTGCGATGTCGCATGAGAGAAAGTTTTCTCACAGGTACGAGGTCTAGTTCTCCAGTGCCTCTCTGTAGAAGAGGAATGTTTGTCTCAAAAGCAATGCTGTAGAAGCGGCTAAGTGTGTTGCAGATGGCACTATGCCTGGGCAAAAGTATAAAGTACTCTATTTCGGGGGTACTTGCCCCAATACTTGTGACCCCCGAAGTCGTCTCAATCCGAGCTACATAGCTCCAAAAATGCAAAAAAGGCTTAAATGTATACTCATATTTGATTTTATATCATAAATCTATCTTCGTTTTCGGCATTTGATGGAGGGTTCCAAAAGAGAAATTGAGGGTTTTATCCTAAAGTCTCATAAAGTGATCTTTTGAGTTTTGAACATCGATTCAGAGTCAGATTTGAGTGAAACTAGTATGGTTGGACTCATAATTTATTGGGTTGTTTGATTTTGTAAGTTTTGTTGGGTTATGAAGCGTGGGCCTGGGTTTTGACTTTTTGGCCTTTATTATTTGGAATTGTTTCCATGGGCTTTATTTGATATATTTGAGTTGCTTTTGCCTAGTTTTGAGTCGTTCGAAGTTCGGTATGCATGGGATAGCATTTGTGGAGTATCGTTGGGCTTGCTCGGTATTGGATTTGGCTCGTTCGAGGTAAGTAACACTTCTAAACTTGGTGATGAGGGTATGAAACCCTGAATTACGTATTGTGTGATTGGTGTTGAGGTGATGCATATGCTAGGCGACGGTCATGTGGACGTGCATCATGTAAACCATGATTCCGTTATTCTTGTGGTATTGTGTAGTTACCTGATCTTATCTATAACCATGAAGTCTCTACGTACTAGAGCTATTTAGCTGTGACCCATGTTAGAAACCATGTCTAGGTTTCATGCTTATTCTGTTGGGACCCACTGAGGTCATATTGTTGTTAAATTACTTGTTTAAATTGCAATTTCATACTCATTCATATTCATTGTTTTGCTATCATATCGCGGTCTTTGTTGCTATTTATTGACATATATTATCATTCTTTTGGGGTAGCTTTGTGGAATTATGATCCCGAGAGACTAGAGAGATTGATGACTGAGTGAGGCTGAGCGCCTGATTGTGAGGATACTAATACTATGGCACGTGAGTTGTCCGTGCAACACGTGAGTTGTATGTACAGATCCATATATTGGTACTATGGCACGTGAGTTGTCCGTGCAGCACGTGAGTTGTCCGTGCAACACGTGAGTTGTTCGTGCAGATCCAAATATTAATACTATAGCCTGTTAAATGCCCATGCAGCATGTGAGTTGTCTGTGTGGATATAGATATTGATACTATAGCATGTGAGTTGTCCGTACGGATTATAGCGCTTGGGGTGAAGGAGCTCCTCCGGAGTCTGTACACTGATAAGTCGGGATTTTAATGTATTTTATGCCCCTACTTGCCTATGATTTGATTATAAATCGTACAAAATAGTCCCAAAATGCTCACAGGTTGTGCTTGATTGCAGGTTTGATCGACAAAGTGAAGAAATGTCAACGATCAACTCAAAAAGGAGTGAAACCTGCTCAAGTATCAAAGACCAAGAGATCTAAGGAAAAGAGAACCTAGTGTGGACCGCGCAAAAGTGAATGCGGCCGCACTAGGAGGTTCAGAGAGTTGGTATAATCAGGATGACGACTACACAGTCGCTGTACATTTCTCGTGGTCTGCGGTCAGGCTCCGCGGCCGCACTACTCTTTTGTGCGGTCCGCGGACATGAGGTTGACAAATGGCTAATTCCAAGCAATGCGGTCCGCGGTCATTCGTATGCGGACCGCTCCAACTCCCTCCGTGGCCGCGGTACACTTCCACACAGTCCACAGACCTCAAGTTCAGAGAAGCAAAAAGTTGAAGTCCAAGAGCCAGTGCGGCCGTGGTCAATTTTGTGCACCCCGCACTGACTCCGCAAGGGTATTTTTATCCAGTTTTTCCAGCCTAGTATGAATAGAACATTTTACCATTTTTAGGTTAGTTTTTGTATTCCATACATAGCTGCGCTCATGACACTCGGTTTTGTAACCATTTTGGCACTTTTGCTTTTCATTAACAATAGATTATTGTAGTTTTTCTTAGTAATCAATTAATATGCTTAGTTCTTCATCTATTTCTTTAATTTTTGTATCTAGCATGAGTAGCTAAACCCATTAGCTAGGGTTGTGGCTTAACCCTAGTGTGGGTAATTGATGGGTGATGCCATCTAGGGTTAGATTGACTATGGGTAATTGCTATTTGGGTTGATATTATATTTTAATTGAGAATTGGTGGTTGCAAACACTGATTCAAACTTTGTGGGTTTAACTCTTCTTGAGAAAGGGAGCCTATGACCCCAAAATTGACCCTATAAGAAATTCGGATGGACTCATGAGAAATGATAGTCCCAATTAATGGGTTAAATCTCGAGAGAGTAATCACCCTACTTGAACCCTAGTTGCTTGGTCTAATTTGCCTACCCATTTGGTCTCTCGATCGTCAATTGGGAAAAATCACTCTCTCTACCGAGAGGTGTGAGAGTAGGTAAATTTGTGCAACGGTTATAGCATAAGTCCCAAATATGTCAATCGAATCCTAGTAACATTTACCCATCAATTAGCCACCTAGGTGATGTCACGACCATAGTGCCCTTCTTCCCATTAGATACCACTTAGCAATATTCTCGTAGTATAATTTAGTGTTAATCATTAGTTTTATAAAAATAGTTATAAAATCAAAACAAAAAATGTTTGAATTGACATTAGGAGTACAAAAACATCTCTAGGTTAGACAAAAAATCCAACTCCACTACTAGCTCCCTGAGAAAATAGATCCCGACCTCTATTCGGGTAACTATTGCAACCCGCTCTTCCTACCATAGTGTAGCTTCGAGTTGGCAGCGATCACTTTTTGACGCCGTTGATGGCTATTTTCACCGACATGGTGGAGGATATCTTGGAGGTCTACATGGATGATTTCAGCATGGTTGGGGATTCATTTGAGGAGTTCTTGGTAAACTTGGATAGAGTGTTGGCCCGGTGTGATGACACCAACCTTGTTCTAAACTGGGAAAAGTGCCATTTTATGGTAGAAGAAGGTATAATGTTAGGTCACAAGATCTCAAAGCAAAGAATTTAAGTGATAAGGCCAAGATTGAGGTCATTTCGAGGCTTCCTCCCCCTACTTCTGTCAAAGGGGTGAGGAGTTTCCTTGGGCACGTGGGTTTCTATCAAAGGTTCATAAAGAATTTTTCTAAAGTGGTACATCCATTGTGCAAGTTGCTAGAGAAAGATGCTAAGTTTTTGTTCGATGAGAATTGTATGCAAGCATTCGAGCTTCTTAAGCTCAAGTTGACTTCTACCCCCAACATCACCATACCAAATTGGAGCTTGCCATTCGAGCTCATGTGCGATGCCAGTGACGTTGCAGTTGGGGCTGTTTTGGGCCAAAGGATCAACAAGATGTTCCATCCGGTGTACTATGAAAGCAAGACCATGAATGAGGCTCAAAAGAATTACACAGTCACCGAGTAGGAGTTATTGACCATTGTTTTTGCTATAGAAAAGTTCCGACCTTATCGTATGGGGGCCAAGGTTATTGTGCATACCGACCATGCCGCCTTTAGGTATTTGATGACCAAGAAAGATTCAAAGGCAAGATTGATGAGATGGGTTCTTCTTCTTCAAGAGTTTGATCTATAAATTGTGGACTGGAAAGGGAGTGAGAATCAAGTTGCGGACCACTTGGCCCGTTTGGAGGAGGAGGGGAGGCCTTGTGATGGCCTTGAAATCAATGATACATTTCCCGATGAGCAAATCCTTGCGGTGTCAATGAATGGAATGCCGTCGTTCGCCGATGTTGCAAATTATCTTGTTATGGGAATCATCCCGTGTGAGCTCTCTTCTCACAAAAGGAAGAAGCTCAAGCGGGATAGCTTGAATTTTTATTGGGACAAGCCATATTTGTTTAATATTTGCACCGCTGGTGTGATTCGACGATGTGTCTTAGAGCAGGAACAATTGGGTATTTTGGGGGCTTGCCATTCCTCTCCCTATGGTGGCCATCATGGAGGGGAGAGGACGACTTCTAAGGTGCTTAGTTGCATATTTTATTGGCCTACCTTGTTTAAATATGTGGGTGATGTGGTCAAGAGATGCAATGAATGCCAAAGAGCCGTCGGAATTTCTAAAAGGGATGAGATGCCTCTCAATACAATTCTCGAGGTGGATATTTTTGATGTTTGGGGCATCGACTTCATGGGTCCTTTCGTGAGCTATTGTGGGAACACTTAAATTCTCGTGGCGGTGGACTATGTCTCGAAGTGGGTTGAAGCATTGGCTTTACCCAACAATGAAGCCCGGAGTGTTGTGGCATTTTTGAAAAAGAGTATTTTCGCAAGGTTTGACACTCTTCGTGCCATTATTAGTGATTGGGGGTCTCACTTTTGCAACAAGGATTTTGATTCATTGCTTGCCAAGTATAAAGTAAATAATAAAGTGACCACCCCCTATCATCCTCAAGCTACTGGTCAAGTGGAAGTCTCCAACTGAGAAATAAAGAGTATCTTGTCCAAGACAGTCAATGCTAATAGGACCGATTGGTCGAAAAATTTAGATGATGCTCTATGGGTGTACCAGACAGCTTACAAGACCCCAATTGGTATATCCCTGTACCGGTTGGTGTTCAGGAATGATTGCCATCTTCCGGTCGAATTGGAGCACAAAGCTATGTGGGCCTTGAGGAAGTTGAATTTGGAATGGGATGTTGTGGCGAATCTCTGTGTTGAACAACTTAATGAGCTTGATCAGTTTAGATTTCACGCCTACTCCAGCTTGTCCTTGTATAAGGACAAGATGAAGTATCTTCACGACAAATATGCTCGGGGAAAGGAATTCAAGTTTGGTGATATGGTTCTTCTTTTCAACTCCCGATTACGTCTGTTTCTGAGAAAGCTCAAATCAAAGTGGAGTGGTCCATTTGAAGTTGTGTTCATGACCCCATTTGGTTCTCTTGATCTAAGGAACAAGAATGGTGAAGTATACAGAGTCAATGGACATCGTGTCAAGCATTATTTGGGGAAGTTTGATGACATTCACATGGTGGTACTCATTAATTTGAAGTGATGTGATGGTAACATGCGTCGTGCTGCGATGTTAAATCAGGCGCTTCTTGGGAGGCAACCCATGTCTTTTTCTTTCTCTTTGATTTTCTTTGTAGTTTAGGATTTTTGAGCTAATTGGTTGTGAGATATTGCAGGGATTGTGTTGATGCAGTGCAAAACAAGATGAAATAAATTTCACAGTCTTTGAAGTTTGCCAGTGCGGCCGCGGTACACATTGTGCGATCCGCACTAGCGTGGGTTAATGAGGTGCTCTCTAAAGTTACTCACCGCGGGCATATTCCATTTAGTGCGGTCCGCGGTGGTCCTCCGCGGCTGCGGTCTGACTTAGTGCGGTCCGTGGAGGTTGCTTGCTAAAACTTCAAGTGATTAAATCCAGCACGGTCCGCGGTCGCTTTTGTGTGGCGGCACTGGTAGTTGAGGATGGGTCCCGTATCGTTTTCTATAAATAGAGCCCAAGGGCCTCAGTTTACACTTTTCGAACATTGAATCCTCAGAGCCCTAAAACTACTGTTCATACTCTCACTGCTCGTAATTCTTGCTTGTTTGGATTAATTGCATACAATCTTCACAAACCTGGTACCATTTCATGCAGTTTTGATTGATTAATTTTATATTTTAATTTTATTTGCTTGCCCAGTAGTTTTTAGCTTCTTATTTCTTCTCCTAGCTTCTTCTTTTTCATTCACTTGTTAACTTAGGATAATTTACATGCTGAGTTTGTGTGTTGGGCATTCCTAATGAGTGGGCAATTGAGTAGGGACAAAGTAGGTGTAAAAATTTGAATAAAAATGGCAAAAATGAAACCCTAACTTAGTGCCCGTGAACCCTAGTCTCCACGGCCCGCGGTACCTTTTTGTGTGAACCGTGATGTTCATATGACTGGAGGTAAACTTTGCCCAGTGCGACCGCATTGCACTTTACGCTGTTTGCGCTGACCCACCACGGTCGCATTCCCACTTTGTGCGGACCGCGGTGGGGAGATTTAGAGAGGTATCTTTTGGGACTTTGACCCAACGCAGACCGCTGTCGCTTTTACACGGACTATGGTTCTCCCTGTGCGGCCGCACTCTTTTTTTTGCGAGTCGCGGTGTTGTGTTCTACAACTGATTCTACAATCAATTCCTCTACTGTCTGCAATTCATTTCATTCATCTGTTTCATTTCATGTGCTTAAGCTAAAAATGTTAGATGTGTTTTCTTGCAGAAAATGGTAAAGCAAAGAGGAAGAGGTGCAAAACAACCCGGCCGAGGTGATTCCTCCTGGGGAGGCAAAGGAAAACAAGTTAAACTCACTCTCCAACCTAGACTGAAAACAAGGAAAACACTGGGGATTGTTGATATAGCTGATGGCCAATCTGGGAGTGAGTACATGCCTTCTCAAGACCTCTCATCCGACTCAATGGTAGCCCCCTTAGTTCCAGCTGCCCAAGCTCCACAACGTATATCTTCTGAGTCGTCTGATGGCTCAGTAGCTGGCAACGATGAGTACTCCACCTCCTCCACAGTTTCATTATCCGGGGAGAGTGCATGCGAACGTGCCGAGGGTTGTAATGACAGTGATGAGGAGGTGCCCCAAAGTGGTGTACCTCAGGTTGGGGGTGTTGACCGGACTAGAGATCCTGTAGCTTGGGAGGATAGGTTCGCAGTCAGGTAGCATTCCACAAGTTTAGGGAATGGTGGCCTCTACGTAAGTTAATTTTGGAAAGGAGTTTTATTGAGCGAGACCTTCTACCCCTACTCCCAAATGTGCATAGACAATTTCGAACTCGAGTGGATTGGGAGAATTTTTGGAGTGATTGTGTACAGGCGAATGAGCACATGGTCAAGGAGTTCTATAGCAATGTGGCCCACATCTTGAAGGGCACCAAAGTAACCAAAGTGCGGAAGAAAATAGTGATATTTACTGGGAACGCACTCAATGACTACTTAGGGTTCTATAACGAGGATGAGACCCTCTATAATGAAAAGTTGGCAATGGGCGAAGAAGTTGGTTAGCTTCATACCTGGCAATCCCGGGTACTGTTCAAAAGTAGGTGCAAGTAGGAACCAAAATATTTCGGAAGAACTTTAACTTTGAGGCTCGGGGGTGGTTGACTTTTGTATGCAGTCAACTTGATCCCAATACCCATGATTAGACTATTCCGCTTACCCAGGCTGTTCTTGTTGCATCTATTATGGCGAGATACCCCATCAATATGGGCAAGGTAATGTCCCGTGTGATTTCTGCAGTGGGGACTGAGCATGATCGGAACTACCCCTTTCCCAATACCTTCACCATGTAGCTCCAGGACATGGAGGTGGAGAAGAAACCGTATGATGTCAAGGTCAAGACAATGGATCCATTCTCCTGATTCAATATGAAGGGTCCAGACAACCCCAAGGACAAGAGCTACATGCCACCTGCCACTGCCCTAATAGGTCAGTATGAGGAGCCAGTTGCGATAGAGCCTTCTACCGAACCTTCCACCATGCTTGCTGCCACTACAGTTGATGACTTGCCTCTAGGACCTTCCTCTACTGCTGGTCCTAGTATTTCAGCTGGCCCAGGGGTTCCATCTTCCTGGGCTCATCCTTTCACTGCCCATCAGTTGAGCCAGGCACTGTCCAGTTTGAACAACTGGATGTCAGCTGCAACATCCAAGTTGTCTACATTGTCTTCCACCATTGAGGCCCAGTTAGCACCTCAGTCAGCTCAGATTCCTCAGTCCATTGAGGACACATTGAAGAAGATCCTGGAGAACCAGGAAAATATTATGGAGACACAGACTGCCTTGTCTAAGGCGGTGGATTAACATGGCAGGGCCCTGAAGGTGCTTTCCAAGGAGCACAAAAAGATGAGGAGATCACGGGCTTCCAAGGAGTCTGTGAAAGAGCTCAGGACAGATGTGGACAAGCTATTAGCAAACCAGATGCCTTTAAACTTGTTATTCGGGGACCCAGCCCCAGCAGTAGCACCAATAGCAGAGCCACAATAGGAGCAGGTGTGAGCACGTGATTTTTGTCCTAAGCTAATTATTCCCAAAATTCCAAACAAAACAATTTTTTTTTACAATTTTTATGAATTTTTTGTGTTATTTTCTAGTAATTGTTGCATTTTATCTGTGCACTTTTTTTAATCACATGAAAAATACAAAAAAAAAATAGATAATACATTTTCATTTAGGAATTAAGTTTACATGTTAGTATTAATTAGGAGTTAATTTGTTTTAGAACAAAATATGAAGAAAATAGCAAAAATAGTTCACTTTTTAATTGTTTTAGTAATTTTAGGATTTAATTAGTTTAGCTTTGAAATAGATTAGGACTTTATTTTAATTTTTACATCTTTATAAAATCAGAAAAAATAATACAAAAATACAAAATGCAAAAACAAAGGAAAATTAAAGAAAAGCAATTAAATAATGATTAAAAGAGTGGCTTTTATTGGAAAACCAAATTTGGGCCAATTTTCAGGAAATCTCATTAGCCCAAAACAAAAGCAACCCAAATTAATCCCTAGCCCAGTCCAAAAAACACTCAAAAATCCAGCCTGCCCCTCATGTAAATGAAACGATGTCGTTTGGCGTCGTTTGATCTGAGCCGTCGATTTTTCCATCCAACGAACCACAGGCATCCTCAAATAATATATTTAATTGTCTAAAAATCAGTCCAAAATCTAAAAATATTTTTTTATCTTCATCGTATCATCCCCTCCCTTGTACCACCGGTGTATATCCACCGTTTCCCCATCGTGCTTCCGCCGTCCGCCGCCCACCAGAAATCGCCCACGGCGGCGGTCGAGCTCCAAACCCACCCAAATTTTTACCATCAACTCCTCTCCTCCTCCACTTTCCAATGCCCCAAATAGTTTCCCTCGAATGTTAGCCAACCTGCTCGAATATTCGAAAATAGTGGCGCCGCCTCCGATGCCCATGGCGGCGTCACCTCCAATCGACCCCAAAATAATACCCTAAGATCGACTCACTACCTTCATCTCGAATCCCTGGTCACCTTCCCTCAAATCATCACCAGATTCTTCAAATTTCAAATCTAAAATCCGATGAAAACACTAAATTGCCCAAACTCAACCAAATTCACATCCCACAGTCCCCGTAACTTCCTCAACCTGAAACTCCAGCCAAAAACCTTCGAATATCACCGGTTAAGCTCCAATTTCACATCTAGAGTTTTCGAGTTTTCCACCTGTTTGGAGTTCCAATAATTCTGAGGATTTAAGTTAATGTTATATGTTTGTTTTTGACAAAATGAACCTATAACATTAATTAGAATTCAATTCCAGAAATCATTAAGCATGAAGTCCAGATTTCAGTAAGTCCCCTTCTCATTTTGTTTTAGTTTTCCCTTTTAATTTGATTAGTGATTTATCTATTTAATTAAGTATAGTTCTAACCTCCGAATAATTTCAATTGTTAGTTTAATTACGATATTTTTTTTGTCTGTCAATTTTAGCTAAATCTTTAGGTTATCTTAGGCTAATTTCCATCTCTGTTCGATTCTAAGTTAATTAGTTTAAATGTTTAATTGTTAGTTCAACTGTTAAGAATTAGTTTAATTCCGATTAGTTCAAATAATTAGTTTAATTGAATTTTCTTTTGGTTTGCTTGGTTTCAGCAATTCTGATAAGTATTTGTTTCCTGTTAAATTTTAATTTCAAACCTGTTTAAGTTTGTTGGAGTATTAGGTCCAGTTTTGATTGTTTTTCAGGTTCAGCATTCATTGATGTTGGGTTCAATTTCAATTAATTAGTCTTAGTTAGTTTAATTTAGTATAGTTGATTGGTTATAGCTACTAGAGTTTAATTAGTGTTAGTAATTTCAGGGGGATTTCAGGCATGAAAAAGGACAGTTTTGTTAAGAATGGTAAATTCAAAACTAAGGTAAGGGTAGTATAGGTATTGTATAGCTAAAAGAAAATCCTAGGGCCTTCTAAAATAGGACTTTAGTGTAGATTTTAGCAAACTTAGGGTAGTAACTTGAGAAACAAGTCAAAAATTGAAGGTTTAATAGGTGAAATCTGAAATTAAAAAACAGGGAAACAATGTCTGAAAGTTTCCAGAATATTCTGGCCCACTCTTGCCTATAAAAGGCACCCCTAATGCCTTCTTGAACAAGTTTAGACCCTCTAAAAAATTCCAAAAAAGTTTGAAGATCTGAAAATTCCCCAAAGATTTCCAGCCTCTAAATTTCCTCCCAAAACATTTTCTGCAAGTTCTAGCACCAAAATTTGAAATTCAAATCCAAATAAGTTCAAAATCTGAACTCTTAGAGTTCAAAAATTCCTCCTAGATCTTAATTACTTAAAAAAAACCAAAAACAAAAAGCAAATAGAGCAGAAAAACTCAAAAAAATTACTGTTACATTGAATCTCTCCCTTAGATTAAATCTGAAATTCAGTTGTTATTTCGAGTTCCTAGGTCCTGGGTCAGCTTCAAGCTTATCTGATTTTTTGCAAGCCATATGGATTGAATTACTGGTTTTGTTTTGATTCCCTAGATTTTGAACTTTCATGGACTGTTGCTGGATAGTGCTATTACTGTGATTTGCTATTTAAGCCTGTTGAATACTCAAATCTACTTGTTGACTCTTCCTTCTCTTCTGTTGTACCTCAAATTCCAGGCACGTACTTGATCTCCCATGGCCTCAGAGCTAAGGAAACTTGTAGCTGAAGTTTTGATTGGAAATAATAGGCTTATTTAAGTGCTCGATTTCTATTTGTTCACATGTACTTATTCAGCTTTGCTTATGTATACATTAGTCTTCATGTTAGATCATGTAGTAGCAATATTTAGAACTTGACAAACTGGGATTTTTGATGTTTGGTATAACTGGGGTGTTATAATTGGACTAAATGAATGGCTTTTGTTTTAGTTTGTATTAATACAACTGTTTAGTACAACGCTAGGATAATTAAGGTTCATTTAGAGTTTGATAGGCAGTGAATCATAGCTATGTTGAAACAGGTTGAACTTGTATAAATATTAAGTGTAATACTAACTATAATGTAGTAAACGTCAGTCAAGTTGATTGGATTAATTCAAGGTTCGAATTTAGATTGCTTCAGTTTTACAAATTTGTTGTTAGCCATGATGTGTTTACATTTAGTCCAGCTACTATTTCTATTTGAGTCTCAATCACAGTAGGTCAATTTTTCACACTTTTATTTTGAATCAAAGTAGTATTTCCGTATAAACACTTTCAAATATATGCAGGAGTTTGTTAATGCAAATCACATGTAAAAAGAAAATTTAGAAAGAGTAATCTAACAGCTATTGGACCAATTAGATTTGAATTTTCCTTTTTTCGTTGTCACCAGTCATTGAATCCGTTTGGGCCATATTATCACTAAGGCGTGGCCCAACTCCAATCTGCCCCACCTCACTGATTGGCCCTGTGCTGAGGCCCAAAGCTAGTAATAGCTCAACAAAATGACAGACTTCGTTTCTATTGTGCTGGGCCATGTTCAAAATTTGATATTGAAGGCCTGAATGAATATTAAATCCGAGGTTAATTTTGCAGCATAGGTTTTGGGCCTTCTAGTTAAGTAGCATACTTGAATTAAGAGGTTTACCTCTTGTTCAAGTGTGGACTTGAACCGGAGCCCAAATTCCTTGGTCATTTTAAATAATAGAAATTGATAATATTAATTAATTAGGACCCTTTAGAGACAAATTCGATAAAAAATTATAGTTCGCTCTAGGATGGCCTTTAAATATTAAAATGAGGTGAGTCACGCCAAATGAAATGCATAAATCGCGTGGCCCTCTTAATTTGTTTATATTAAAATACTTAGAATTCGGGACGTGCCGTTTAGCGAATTCCACTGCCTCCCGTAAAGATAAAAAGACGTTAATCACTTTAGGCACATTTTTTTTTATAATTTTACCTTCTTAAATGCGGGTGTGCATTTCATGCAACTCAAATCCAAATCCAAAATTTTTAAATAAGAATGTGTCGAGGATCCGGGTGCATTTCATGTGAGGTGATCCGAAAATACATTTTTAAACGACGTTCACCTTCGTAAAAAATAATTAAAAAGCAGTAAATAATTATAAAATTGCACTATAAGTTTGAGCATGTAAAAAATTAGATTTTTAGCCATTTATAATAATTTAATCGACCGTGCTAGAACCACGGGATCCAGGGGGTGCCTAACACCTTTCCTCGGGTCAACTGAATTCCTTACACAGAATTTCTGGTTCGCAGACTGCAATTAGGAAGTCGACAATTTTCCTCGATTTGGGATTTAAAATTAAACCGGTGACTTGAGATGCCAAAAACCAATACTATCCCAAGTGGCGACTCTAAAAATAAATAAATAATTCCAATTCGAATAATATCACTTTAAATGGAAAGACTCCCTTAAACATTATCCTTCGAGGTAGGTGTGTAAAAAAGGAGGTGTGACAGCTCTAGCGACTTTGCTGGGGAACAAACCTAGAATTCCGGTTCAGGGTTCAAAGAATTCGAGCTTAGTATAATTATTATATTTGGCTTTATCTGATTTTTCTACATGCTTCCATGCTATATGTGCTAAATGTTTTACCGCTTTGATATTTGTTGAAATTGTATATAAATTATCGTGGATCCCTTCCTTTCTCTGAGTCTTCTACATCATGGAGAAGGGTGCACTTCGTGTAGCTTCTCTTTTGTTTAGAGTCCTTCCCAATTTAGAATGAGGTTGGATAAGTTGCAAAGCCGGCGGAGCTTCTGTATCCCCAGTACGCTGCCTCCCCCTCGGCTCGAGTTGCCCGCTCGGGTAAGCCATGTCTAGATTAATAAACCTAGAAGAACAAAACCTCATGCCGGATCCCTAGTAGGACGCTTGTTTGCATCATGTGCATTTGACTTAGGGGACTCAACACAGAGGTTGGGTCCGTCTAGGACAGGTGACCTGAATTAAATGACCATCCTGATGCATCTTCCATGCTACTTGCGCATTTATTTGCCCGACTTTGCATGTTGACCGGCTTGTATACAATGAGAGAAAATTTAGAAAAAATAGCAGTGTTAAGACTCAGTGAGGACAACCTTTTGTTGTGGAAAAACTAATGCCAGAATAGTACCAAAATGCTGCCGGATTTTTGAAAAATGTTTGAAAAAGAAAAAAAAAGAAGAATGAAAATTGTTGTTCAAAATAGTTTAGATTTTGGCAAGTCCGCCCGAACTAAGCTGGTTTGATTCTCACCGAATGTGAGATACGTAGGAAACCCTCATCAGGTCCAACCGCCCTTTTGCCAAAAATAACAAAAAAAAAATGTCAAATTTTAAATTTTTGTCATAAATAAAGTCGGGTGATGCCATTCTTGTTAAACTAAGCTGAATGTCCCCAAAATGGCGCCAGAAGGCTGCATTTGCAAGAACAGCCACCCTGAGTCATTTTAAATGGTTTGCGAGAATATCCTTAAAATCTTCCTCCTAGAAGTGCTGAAAGGCCGTATTTGCAAAACTAAATCCTTGTCTTGTTAAATAAAGAATTTGGCAAAAATAGCAGTTTTCAAAAAAGTCATTAAAATTCACCTTTTAAATAAACGTGCAGGATGACTTCAAGTAACATCGAGACCTTCTCAGTCCTGAGTGAGATTCCCTTGAAACTTCACATGTGGTGGCATGATCTAGGAAAAGGAAGCAGAGAGACCGTGGTTAAAATTTTAGGCGGTCTAGTTGATCTACTGAACATCAAACCGAGGAAAGATATCATTGAGGCACTAATACCATTTTGGGACCCGAGCCGCAACGTATTCTGGTTTTCAGATTTTGAACTCACACCCACCTTAAAGGAGATTGCGGGATATGCAGGCCTCAACGGGAACCTTCGAGGCAGATACCTACTGGTCCCACGACCGGTAACCCTTCATAGGTTTTTGGATTTGTTGAACATTAGCCAGGATATTCAAGACCCGCATCTGGTAGAAGGGTGTTGTACATTGCATTTCCTGTATCACCGGTATGGTAACCTAAAAGGTTTCGAGGAGCTCAACACCGGCTTGACATATGCAGGAAATAAAGACAAATGGGAAGCTCGTCGGGGATTAGCCTTTATGGTGGCCTTTCTGGGAGTGGTGGTTTGTCCGAGAAAAGATCACGTGATTTTTACCCCAAGTAAAGAATTCCAAAAGTAAGAATAAATAAAAGGGAATTAATTAGGAAAACATCAAAAATGGTAGAACAAATAATAGGAAAATTAAATATAAAAATATAAAAATATAATAGGATGAAATAAACAAATAAATTACTTCAGAAAATAATAAAATAAACAGAAAATAAAAAATACAAAACTACAAATTAATAACAATACAATATATAAAACAAGAGCAAAACTAAAAACATAAAATTTGGGCCAAATATGATATACATATTCACCAAAACCGGACCAGGCCCAAAAATCCAGCCCAGTCCGCCCATCCCCTGATACAACCAAACGACACCGTTTAAGTTCAATAGATCTGGACCGTTGATCCAGCTGATCAA
>MU787547.1:17463-69218 GCA_026770625.1 Nicotiana glauca | reverse complement strand
GGTGACTTGAGACACCATTATATTCTCAAGTGGCGACTCTGAAAAATTTAAATAACTAATCCCGTTCCGACCGTCCTTTATTTGGAAAAACTCTTTTTACGCTTATATATATATATATCCCTTTCGCCGGGATGTAAGCGCCGTCAAAAAAGAGGTGTGACAGTCACATAGACCTCGGCCTGGTAGGGATGCTAGATGTTGCCATGAAAAAACCTACTAGCACAGTAGTGCCTCTAATCGTAGCAAAAATGTACCGAGCCCTGACCAAATGTCGTGAAGGCGAGAAATTCTTTCAAGGTTGCAATTTGCTCTTACAGTTGTGGATGCAAGAACACCTATGTCACCGCACAGGCTATATGAACTACGGTTTAACCGGGTTGAGTTGTATTGCAGAATTTGGGACCCGGGTGACAGGTATTGAATTCCCTGAGGATACTGACCCCTGGTCGTCATGCTTAAAATCCTTAACCACAGATAAAGTCGAATGGGCTTATGGTTGGCTTCCTGCTACTGAAGCTATATAAACATCAGCAGAGGTCCCCTATATTCTTTTGATGGGTATCTGAAGCATACAACCTTACGCTCCTTACCGGGGTTTGTGACAACTTGGAAGATTCGAGACAGTGCAAAATGATGAAGAACTGAGTGAGCAAGTTATTGAGTTAGGCCCGAAGGCTGCATTTCCTGAAGGCAGAATCCGAAAGATATGGAATGAGTACCAGTTCCTCAAGCCTAAAACCATAATACAGGACCAATCTAGGGGCGAGGTAGATCCCAAGTATATGATGTGGTTTGGCAAATGATTCCAAATCCCAGAGAGACCCGCTAAAAGGCCGCACGTGCAGCAATTCACCGATGGGGTCCAAGTTCAATGGGATTGGCAAGCAAAGGAGAAGGAGTACCGAGCTAGAATAGGACAGTTAGAGCAACAGGTCCGGGACCTCCAATTCGACAAAAGTGTACAGGCTGCAGCCGACGAGGGTGATAAAAAGAAATTAGCTCGGGAGAACAAAGCACTCAAATCCCAAATTAACCAAATGAAAATAGATGCCCGGAACCAAGAAAGAATCCTATCTGATGAAAGGATGATCAAAGGGTTAAAGAAATAAATTTCGGACTGCCAAGAAGAACTAGAAAAATCTGAGGGAAATATGGCAAGACTCCAGGCGCAGTGGGCCAAAAGTACTGAAGAAAGAGCCCAATTTGTGCAACAAATGAGGAGAAACTACGAGGGGACTATCGCCAAGATGAAGGGAAAAATGAATACTATGGAAGAAAAGATAGCCCAGCGGTATAAAGAATTCCAAGCCGAAATGAACCAATGTCATAGGTTAATTGCAGAAATGGAAAGGGAAATTAATTTGCTACAACATCTGCACTTCCAGGACTCGCAGGTGCTAGAGTCTCGTACACAACAAATAAGCCGACTCCTTCAAGAAAAGTGCCGAATTAGGGAAAGGATCAGAAACATTGCCCACTATATTATCATAAAGTGTCAGGCCGGCGAGCGAATAGGTCGTACCACGTCCTTTGCCTCAGTAATGATATTTGTTCGCCAAGTCATGAATGATTTAGATCAGTTGCAAAGGGGTCTCGCACGTAGGCCCGCGGCAATGCCGAATGATGCTCTGTGGGCCCCATGATTTGAAGCATTGATGTATTCTTAGTTAATCGAGTCTGTATTTTGCTTTTAAGTCATATTTTTGTAATTTCCTTTTCAAGAAAAGAAAAAACAAATAGTCTAGTAGCTTTTGTAACTGCAGTGGTTATCAATGAAAATTGAAAATTCCCAAAAAATTGTTTCCTTACTTTTACATTTTTCGGCGAGAACTACGCTTGGTCTGATTCATGCGGGGCCATGATACGTAGGCAATATACATAAGATTTGATCGTAATCTTAGGAAAAACAAAAAGAAGATAAATTGAAAAGCAAAAACATAAGAGAAAGAAACGCAAAGAAGAAAATAAGGCATTAAGAGAAGATATCATGGCCAAAAAAAAAAGAAAAAAGCAGAAAATGAAAATGAGAGAAAACAAAATAAAAAGAGAAAGAAAAAAGGAATAAGAAGAAAAGCCGGGATGACGCATGCAACCGAAGCAAACATGTAGATATCCATTTAACTGTATAGGTGCATTACGCTCCAATGTGCAGTTACCTATCTGTTACTTATTTCATACTAACTGTTTGTTGCTGTCAAATCCAGTTGAGTATTTAGAAACCATGGTTGGTTTGTGGTAAACTGGCCTCGCATCGATACTTCACCAGATCCAAAGGAAAAACAGAAATTTCATCTAAAATGACCTTGCCTGCAGTCCCCATACCTGAAGATAGCCCAATCTCTGGGATCCCGGCCTCTGAATCCTATACAGCTAAATAAAACCGGATCATGCGCTTGCACCTGATGGAAATGTGGGATGCTTGGAACAACGGGAAGGAACCCCCAAGCACTATCCCCCGGATTCCCGGAATTATTCCCTAGATCTGGAGGTGCTACTACGGTCCCTATCAGCCGCCCAAATATCCCTCTAGGGCAACCTACTATGACTGCCAACTTCTTCGGAACACCCTCTGAGGATCATCCCCAAGTGTTTCCATCTGGAATTGCTCCCAATATCTTTACAGCTCCACCATCATCTGCAACCACCCAACCATCGCTACCAAAACATGCTTTTGACCCTTCGGTCTTCACATTTCGGAATCCAATTTTTCAGGACGACCCTCCTCACTATCTCAATATACCTACTCCTGACCACCATATGAGATCACACCGGGGCAGGACAAAAACCCTAAAGCCCCAGAGCAGGATGAAATGACAAAAAGAATGAGGATCTTAGAGCAGAGTCTGAAAAATATGCAGGGTTTAAGCGGTCAGAAGAGTTTTTCTTACAATGATCTGTGCATGTTCCCTCACGTGCACCTGCCGATGGGATTCAAGACGCCAAAGTTCGAAAAGTATGATGGACATAGCGATCCCATTGCTCACCTCAAAAAGTATTGTGATCAATTGTGCGGGGCTGGTGGAAAAGAAGAGTTACTAATGGCTTACTTTGGAGAAAGCTTGGTGGGCATAGCGTCGGAATGGTACATGGATCAGGACATATGTCGATGGCATATCTGGGATGACCTTGCTAGAGATTTTGTTTGACAATTTCAGTACAATATAGACATTGCGCCAGACAGGAACTCCTTGGCAAACCTAAAGAAAAAGCCCTCAAAGAGTTTCCGCGAATATGCAATCAAATGGCGTGAACAGGCGTCAAGGGTGAAGCCTCCAATGGATGAGGTCGAGATGGTCACTGTCTTCTTACAGGCTCAGTAGGCAGATTATTTTCAAAAAATGATGTCCGCTATGGGTAAGCCTTTTGCAGAGGCAATAAAATCGGAGAAATGGTAGAGAATGGGCTAAAAACGGGTAGAATCTTGAGCCAGTCAGCTATAAGGGCAACCTCCCAAGCCATCCAAGGTGGGTCAGGGGGAATGGTTAAGGGCAAAAAGAAAGAAGAAATGGTGATGGTGGCATCAGGCGGAAGAAGTTATCGGGCTCCTAGACCGGTGTTCTCAGAAAGAACCCCTCAGCACTATTACCCTCACGTAGATATGACTTATGCTCCACCTTATGCGGTAATGAATGCTCAACCTTTCGGCCGCCTGCAACCACAAGCTAACCGAAACCCACCTCCATTCCAAAGAAACCAGCCACCTTACCAAAACCAATATAATCCCCGACCACCACAAAATAACTTCTGACCTCGGGAACTACCTAGATGACAAACTTTTACACCAATTGATGAACCCTACTCCACCTTGTTCCCTAAGCTTATCCAGATGAATTTGCTGCAACCCATACACCCAAATAGGCAAAACCCAGAATCACCATCATATCAGCGGGGTGTTAGGTGTGCATACCATTCAGGGGTAGAAGGCCATCATACCAATGACTGCTGGACATTGAAAAAGGTTGTGGAAGATTTGATCGAACGAGGGAAAATAGTGTTGAGGGATGAAGAAGTCCCGAATGTTACCAATAACCCTTTGCCTGCTCATAACAACGGGCCAGAAATCGGTATAATTTGTGAAGACCGAAACTTTGACCGGGCTCTGAAAGCCATAATTGCTATTGCCAATGCTGAAAGGAAACCCAAGGTAGCCCCGAAGCAGGGAGAAGAGGAGAAGAAGAATAAAGCCGTCAACATTGAGCCTGAGGAGAAAACTGAGACAAAAGCAAAGCTGGTGCCTCCTAAACACGAGGTTCTTTATATGCTTCGAGGTCGTCAAGAGAAACCACTAGTTGCGAGCACTCCAAGGAAGTGTGAAGTGAAGAAGGGGACACAGATGTATGTGCCGAAAGGGACTTACGTGGTGCGAGGGACAATTAAACTGCCTCGGCTGAGTGAGCCAGTGGTTATTGGACGCGCACCACAGAAGCCCATGACCGACCCCTCTACAGTGCCGTGGAACTACCAACAAACAATGGTCAAATACAAAGGTAAGGAAATTACGGGAGAACTCCCAGGAAATACCCCCGTTGAAAAATATTCAAATGTACATGAAGTCAACAGTGCTACAAGGAAATGATTTGCATCTAAGAAGCCGGTAAGCGCTGAAGAAGCAGAGACATTCTTTCAGAAAATGAAAATGCCAGACTATGAAACAGTAGACCAATTGAGGAAGCGTCCTGAGCAAGTGTCACTGCTGTCATTGATGACCAAATCTGCGGAACATCAGAAGACCCTTATGAAAACCCTGAACGAAGCATATGTGCCTGCCGAGACTTTGGTTGAACAACTTGAAAGGATGACAGAAAGATTCTTCGCTGTCAACCAACTCTCCTTCAGTAAAAGCGATTTGCCTCCAGAAAGAGCTGCCCACAATAAAGCCTTGCACCTGACAGTCAAATGTGAAGGTTACTACGTTAAGCGGGTCATGGTGGACGGAGGCTTAGGGGTTGACATCTGCCCACTCTCCACTTTGCAAGGAATGGAAATAGGGACAGGAAGGATTTGTCCAAATAATGTTTGCGTGAGAGCCTTCGATGGTGTTAAAAGGGATACCATTGGCGAAATTGATTTGATAATAACCATAAGCCTTGTGGATTTCGAGGTGACCTTCCAAGTGTTAGACATGGACACATCTTACAATTTTCTTTTGGGAATGCCTTGGATCCATGCTGCAGGAGTGGTGCCCTCAACCCTCCACCAGATAGTGAAATTTGAGAATGAAGATCAGGAGATCGTGGTCCACGGGGAAGGTGAGCAATCCATATATCGTGACCTATCTATCCCATGCCTGGAGGCGAAGGAGGGAAGTGAGCATATTGTCTAGCAAGCCTTTGAAATTGTGGTAGCTGATCAATATGAGGAAGGACATCCATGCCCCCAGCCTTTCTTGTCCAATGCTTCGATCATGGTAGCCAAGGAAATGATTAGACATGGTTTCAAGCCAGGAAAAGGGCTGGGAAAAGCTTTGCAAGGAATAGCTGAATCGGTAACACTACCTGCAGCAAAAAAGTATTTCGGGATAGGCTTCTACCCTACCCCAGATTATGAGAAATGGGCCGACGAAAGAAAGAAAGATGGATGGATTCTGCCACAACCATTTCCACATCTGTATGAGACCTTTGCCAAGCCTAAGTATGGCATAGAAGAGGAAGATGAGGTGTTCACTGCTGATGAAATAGAAGAATCTATGGAGCTATGAGCCAAATGCTCTATGAAACCAACATAGTCCAGCAAGGGGAAGGGACTAGCACCGCTGAGCTGCTCTACATGGGACCAGACGCCAAACTCCAAAATTGGAAGGCTATGCCTTTCCCGATCAGGCGGGAGTCCCGATAGACTAGCCTTGTCACCTTTGCTGCATCTCGGGTTATTTCAGGGTGTAACTCGTATGTTTATTTTAATTTCTTGTCTTTTGAATTCATGAATGTAAACCCTATTATCTTCCTAAAATTCCAAGAAATGAAATCAATATTTCATCGTCCATTTTCTCTTTAGTCTTTCTGATTTTTGTTACTTTTCCCTCTTATCTTTTCTTTTCAGTTATAATAATGCGGCTTTAAATAATGACATGCCTACGGACTTCATGCCTAGATCAAATATGCTATCTAATTGTGAAATAATGAATCAAGAAACGGAATATGATGAATAGGAGGCTTTAGGGAAATAAACCGAGAATTGGAACAATTTGAGAACAAACCTAAGCCAAATCTAAATGACACTGAACCGGTTAATTTGAGAACTGCTGAAGAAATAAGGGAAACCAAAATAAGCATTCACACAGATGAGAAAAATAGAGATGCAATAATCCAACCCTTGTTTGAGTTCAAAGATGTGTTTGCTTGGTCGTATGATGATATACCGGGACTAGGTGTGGATCTAGTGGTGCACAAACTGCCAATTTACCCCGATTGTCCCCCAGTGCAGCAAAAGCAAAGGAAGTTTAAAACCAATATCAGTGATAAGATCAAAGAAGAAATCACAAAACAGTTGAAAGCAGGGGTAATCCGGGTGGTCCGATATACTACATGGTTAGCCAATATGGTTCCTGTGCCAAAGAAAGACGGGAAAACCCGGGTGTGTGTGGAGTACAGAGATTTGAATAGGGCGAGTCCCAAAGATAATTTTCTGTTACCCAATATCCACATCCTTGTTGATAACTGCGCCAAACATGAAATACAGTCCTTCGTAGATTGTTACGCAGGGTATCACTAGGTGTTGATGGATGAAGAAGATGCTGAGAAGACAACTTTCACTACACCCTGGGGCACTTACTGCTATCGGGTCATGCCATTTGGGATGAAGAACGCCGGGGCAACCTACATGACAACCATGACCGCCATTTTCCATGACATAATTCACCAAGAGATAGAGGTGTATGTGGATGACATAATCATCAAGTCCCACACTCAGAGTGACCACGTTCAAAATTTGAGAAAGTTCTTTGAATGACTGCGCAAGTATGATACTGAATCCGACCAAATGTGCCTTCGGAGTTCTATCAGGCAAGCTCCTGTGTTTTATAGTTAGTAGAAGAGGTATCGAGTTAGATCCAACAAAGATAAAAGCTATTCGAGATCTACCTCCTCCGAAAACTAAGAAAGACGTGATGAGTTTACTGGGCAGGTTAAGCTATATTAGTCGGTTCATAGCTCAGCTGACTACCACATGTCAGCCCATATTCAAACTGTTAAAGAAAGATGCAGCAATCAAATGGACATCCGAATGTCAAGAGGCCTTCGACAAGATCAAGTAATATCTGTCAAATCCTCCGGTGTTGGTCCCACCCGAGCCAGGGCGACCTCTCTTCTTGTATCTAACGGTGTTGGAAAATTCTTTTGGTTGCGTTCTGGGGCAATACGATATAACCGGCAAGAAATAGTAGGCAATCTACTATCTGAGTAAGAAGTTCACCAGCTACGAGTCCAAGTATACTTTGTTGGAGAGAACATGTTGTGCTTTGACGTGGGTCGCTCAAAAATTGAGACACTATCTTCAAGCCCACACTACCTACCTCATAACCAGGTTAGATCCTTTGAAATACATACTCTCGAAACCGATGCCGACTGAGAGACTGGCAAAATGGCAAATCCTGCTCACTGAATTTGACATAGTCTATGTCACTCGCATGGCAATGAAAGCCCATGCGTTGGCAGATCATTTAGCAGAAAACCCGGTTGATGAGGAGTACCATCCATTAAGCACATACTTCCCAGATGAAAAAGTTAATTCAGTAGAAGCTATCTCTGAAGACACTCGTGCTTTGAAAATGTTCTTTGACAGAGCGGTAAACGCAAGAGGTGTAGGCATTGGAGCAATCTTGATATCACCCAATGATCAGCACTACCCAGCTACAGCTAGGCTCCGATTCTTCTACACAAATAACACAGCTGCATATGAAGCCTGCATCATGGGCATGAATATGGCAATCAACCAGGATGTTGAAGACTTATTGATCATAGGGGACTCCAATTTGATTATCCGACAAGCACAAGGGGAGTGGGAGACTCGAGATGTAAAGCTCATTCCATATCGGTGACACGTGGAGGATCTCACCAAACGCTTTAAGTAAATAGAGTTCAGGTACATCCCTCGATGTCACAATGAACTAGCTGATGCACTTGCCACTTTAGCATCAATGTTGCCTTACCCAGGCAATGCCCATATTGATCCCCTGGAAATTCAAATAAAAGAGAGGCACGATTATTGTAATACAGTCGAGGTGGAACCTATCACTCAGCCATGGTATCATGATATCAAAAGGTTTCTGAAAACACAAGAGTACCCCGAGCAAGATACGGGAGATCAGAAAAGAACCATTAGAAGGCAGCGAGCGGTTTCTTCTTAAGCGGTGATGTTTTGTATAAAAGGACCCCGGACCTCAACTTGTTAAGATGTGTTGATGCCGAGGAAGCCGAAAGAATTATGCAAGAAGTGCACGTAGGGGTGTGCGGACCTCATATGAACGGATATGGTTTGGCAAAGAAAATCCTGCGAGTGGGATATTATTGGATGACCGTGGAAAATTATTGCTTCGGCTTTGTTCGAAAATGTCATCAATGCCAGGTGCACGGTGATTCGATTCATGCACCTCCAACGGAGCTCCATCCGATGTCAGCACCTTGGCCATTTGTTGCCTGGGGTATGGACGTCATTAGGCCAATCGAGCCGAAAGGTTCAAACGGGCATATATTCATATTAGTTGCAATTTATTACTTCACAAAATGGGTTGAGGCCATCACTCTCAGGTCGGTCACCAAGAAAGCTGTGGTAGATTATGTGCATTCTAATCTCATTTGCCGCTTTGGTATTCCTGCAACTATTATTACCGACAATGCTGCAAAGTTGAATAGTCGTTTGATGGGAGAGGTATGTGAATGATTCAAGATAACGCACAGAAACTCTACCCCTTATCGGCAAAAAGACAACGGTGCCGTTAAAGCGGTGAATAAAAACATCAAAAAGATTTTGATAAAGATGATTCAAAACTCTACCTTTTGCATTACTCGGGTATCGCACCACATTGCGTACATCAATCGGAGCCACCCATACTTATTGGTTTATGGAACTGAAGCAGTCATACCTGCAGAAATAGAAATCCCTTCACTTCGTATAATCGTTGAAGCAAAAATCGAGGACAGTGAGTGGGTTAAAACCCGGAGAGAGCAATTGTCACTAATTGATGAAAAATGGATGGCCGCAATGTACCACGGGCAGTTGTACCAACAAAAAATGGCCCGCGCCTATAAAAAGAAAGTACATCCCAAGAACTTCTAAGTGGGACAGCTCATGCTCAGGCGCATTCTCCCTCATCACCAGGAAGCAAAAGGAAAGTTTTCTCCCAATTGGAAAGGTCCATACATAATCCGAAAGATTTTGCCAAAAGGAGCCGTGTATCTAGGAGACATTGAAGGAAATGATCCAGAAACAGCAGTAAATGCGGATGTAGTAAAAAGGTACTATGTCTAGATCTCCTGGGGTGATGGCTTTTGTGCACTTGATATGACGAAGGCTTTCCTTCCCGCTACCCCAAACACTATCTATCCTTCGTAAACCCTTTGAGCCAGTTCTGTTTCTTTGGCTACCCTCTTTGGAACCCGGAAGTACAAGAAGAAAAGAAAAGAAAAAAGGAAAAAAAAGAAAAGAAAAAGAAAAGAAAGGAAAAAAAATTATCTGGCTGAACTACGTTTGACTTGATCCCGAAAGGGTATGTAGGCAGCCTCTCCCTAAGGTTCAGTCACACTAAAACAAAATCCCAATTCCCCCGAAAGTTGAAACTGGGGCAGATGATATGATGGTTTGGCCATGAACCCGCCGAAACGGTTCCAAAGTTGTAGTTCCGCCCAAAACCCTTTTTACCCAAAGACCTTGCCCAAGTCTTTCCGATCAAATGACAAAAGCGAGAAAGTGGAAAACATTATTGTTGGAATCTGATACAATTCAAAGTGAGAGAAATAAAATGAGAGAGTCTTATCGGTGAAAACCTTCGGGCACCATAAGGCGATGGTGAGTAGAGAAACTGAAAATGAGAGAGTCCGCTTAGTGAAAACTCGCAAAGAGCACTATCGGGCGATGGTGAGAAGAGAAATGAGAGAGGTCGATTGGCGAAAACCCGCAAAGGGCGTTGTCGGCCGAAAGGAAGACATCTCACCATGAAAAGAGTACTGGCAAGGTTCCCTAGTTTTGAAATGCGGATCAATGGGTTCACGAGAATCTGAAAAGTTTGTGTGGGTCGGGCATCCAGTCCAAGAAGCATGTCATGTTCGTTTAAAGTCAGCATGCACCCCAGATAAGTCTTTCTTTTCCCCCGAAAGGGACGTTTCTCTTTAAACTCATATGTTTGTTTTTTGCATACTTTTCTTTGAATCCCTTTTGTTTTAACACTGGTTCCGGAATTTCTACAAAGAAAGGAGGCAGGATTGGTTCTATCGGGCTCCGCCCGGCAAAAGCCAAAGAAGATACCCAGCCTCAGCGAGTGCGTCAGGCCAATCCCGACTGACCATAGTGGTTGATGTTTTTGAAGCAAAGACATTTGAAAAGAAAGAAAGTCAAAGACAAAGGTCCCAAGGGCAGAATGAAGTGAAAAGGCCAGAGCCCACACGGGCGAGTCATAATTAAATCCTGAAAGTTGAATCCTGTCGGTTTTAAAAGGCAATTTACCCTCGAAGCCAACAAGCAGCAAAGTTCTCAACGAAAACTGGGCCGGGATCAAGAAATTAGGATGATCAAGGCCACAAAACCAACCACCGTTTCAAACTAAAAAATTGTTCTTGGTTGAAAACAGGTCTTATTCAGAACAACCGTGCAAGAAACAGGTGCGACCCAAAAAAAATACGAAACAGTGTTGTAGCAGGAAAGCGACAGAAAGGGAAGTTTCCCGAAATTCTTTCATGCGTTTTGCTAATTAAAAAGGGAAAAATAAAAGAGAAAAGAAAAGAAGGAGAAAAAGAAGAAGAAGAAAGAAATGAAAATGAAACCCCAAAAGAAAAACAAATCATAGTAGCACAAATCTTTTCATTCCAAATCCCGGCATAACCCGAGGATCTCCCTGGCATAACCCAAGGAGGGTTTTCTTTCAGAATCCCGGCATTACCCGAGGATCTCCCTGGCATAACCGTTTTATTTCCAAATCCCGGCATAACCCGAGGACCTCCTTGGCATAACCCATGGAGCATTTTCTTTCCGAATCCCGACATAACCCGAGGACCTCCCTGGCATAACCCAAGGAGCGTTTTCTTTCAAAATACCGGCATAACCCGAGGACCTCCCTAGCATAACCCAAGGAGCATTTTATTTCCAAATCCCGGCATAACCTGAGGATCTCCCTGGCATAACACAAGGAGCCTTTTTCTTTCAATCCCGGCATAACCCGTAGACCTCCCTGGCATAACCCAAGGAGCCTTTTTTCTTTCAATCCCGGCATAACCCGTGGATCTCCCTGACATAACCCAAGGAGCCTTTCTTTTTTGTCATATCCTAGAATAACTTGTGGGTCTCCCCGGCATAACCCGAGACACTTTTCTTTTTCCGGCATAACCCGGTCATCTTCTAGCATAACCTACATTCATTCACAGAGATACACAATCTTGATTTAATTGCTTAGATATGTGTCACAACTAACTCACGAAATTTTCCTAGTAAAAACTGGGGCAGAAAATTTTGTTCGTTTGTTTGTTTTGGTATCTTCAGCAGGTCGATCTCAAGACACAAGGTGTGAGATGACCATTGGAATGAGTCTCAATTCAGAATCAAGAAAAGAAGAAAAGAACAAAAGGAAATGAACTCAAATGCAAAGCAAGCAAGGGTGCGGATTGCTCAAAATCTGATTGAAGTCACAAGCTCCGCTAAGTCTGTTTCAACCTAATACTGCAGAAAGAAACAAACACCTACAGCTTGCGAGCATCAAGATTCGTATCGAAGTCCACAGCAAAATCAGCTAAGACTCAAGATAAAGTTTCAAGAGAATTATAGATAGGAATCTTGTAACTCATAGTTGATAGTCATAGCTAGCTTAGCTTTGATTTTCTTTTTGGTGTAATAAGGAGGTCAACAAGCAGCAACAACAACAACAGTAGTGAAATCACAGCTCCTGGTAGTCCCAGCTACCAAACCTTCCCGAACTACACTGACATGATTCCTGTTTAGCCCAGGATATGTAGGCAACCTCCGAAGCAGGGTGCAGTCAAATATTTCAAAAATGCTTCAGGGGGAATATGCGAACGGGCAAAAATCACTCGTTTTTCGCTCACTTATCTTTGCACGAAATCTCTTTGTATTTCCGGGCAAAGAGGGGCAGCTGTGAGCATGTGATTTTTGCCCTAAGCTAATTATTCCCAAAATTCCAAACAAAACAATTTTTTTTTTACAATTTTTATGAATTTTTTGTGTTATTTTCTAGTAATTGTTGCATTTTATCTGTGCATTTTTTTAATCATATGAAAAATACAAAAAAAAATAGATAATACATTTTCATTTAGGAATTAAGTTTACATGTTAGTATTAATTAGGGGTTAGTTTGTTTTAGAACAAAATATGAAGAAAATAGAAAAAATAGCTCACTTTTTAATTGTTTTAGTAATTTTAGGATTTAATTAGTTTATCTATGAAATAGATTAGGAATTTATTTTAATTTTTACATCTTTATAAAATCAAAAAAAAAAATAATACAAAAATACAAAATGCAAAAACAAAGAAAAATTAAAGAAAAGCAATTAAATAAGGATTAAAAGAGTGGCTTTTATTGAAAAACCAAATTTGGGCCAATTTTCAGGCAATCTCATTAGCCCAAAACAAAAGCAACCCAAATTAGTCCCCAGCCCAGTCCAAAAAACACTCAAAAATCCGGCCTGCCCCTCATGTAAATGAAACGACGCCGTTTGGCGTCGTTTGATCTGAGCCGCCGATTTTCCCATCCAACGGACCACAAGCATCCTCAAATAATAGATTTAATTGTCTTAAAATCAGTCCAAACTCTAAAAACATTTTTTTAACTTCATCGTATCATCCCCTCCCTTGTACTACCGGTGTATAACCACCGTATCCCCGCCATGCTTCCGCCGTCCGCTGCCCGCCGGAAATCACCTACGGCGGCGGTCAAGCTCCAAACCCACCCAAATTTTCACCATCAACTCCTCTCCTCCTCCACTTTCCAATGACCCAAATAGTTTCCCTCGAATGTTAGCCAACCTGCTCGAATATTCGAAAACAGTGGCGCCGCCTCCGATCGACCCCAAAATAACACCCCAAGACCGCTTCACTACCCTCATCTCGAATACCTGGTCACCTTCCCTCGAATCATCACCAGAGTCTTCGAATCTCAAATCTAAAATTCGGTGAAAATACTAAATCGCCCAAACTCAACCAAGTTCACATCCCATAGTCCCTGTAACTTCCTCAACCTGAAACCCAAGCCAAAAACCTTCAAATATCACCGGTTAAGCTCCAATTTCACATCTAGTATTTTCGAGTTTTCCACCTGTTTGGAGTTCCAATAATTCTGAGGATTTTAGTTAATGTTATTCGTTTGTTTCTAACAAAATGAACATATAACATTAATTAGAATTCAATTACAGAAATCATTAAGCATGAAGTCCGGATTTCAGCAGTCCCCTTCTCATTTTGTTTTAGTTTTCCCTTTTAATTTGATTCGTGATTTATCTGTTTAATTAAGTGTAGTTCTAACCTCCGAATAATTTCAATTGTTAGTTTAATTTCAATATTTTTTCTGTCTGTCAATTTTAGCTAAATCTTTAGGTTATCTTAGGCTAATTTCCATCTCTGTTCGATTCTAAGTTGATTAGTTTAAATGTTTAATTGTTAGTTCAATTGTTAAGAATTAGTTTAATTCCGATTAGTTCAAATTATTAGTTTAATTGAATTTTCTTTTGGTTTGCTTGGTTTTAGCAATTCTGATAAGTATTTGTTTCCTGTTAAATTATAATTTCAAACCTATTTAAGTTTGTTGGAGTATTAGGTCCAGTTTTGATTGTTTTTCAGGTTCAGCATTCATTGATGTTAGGTTCAATTTTAATTAATTAGTTTAAGTTAGTATAGTTGATTGGTTATAGCTACTAGAGTTTAATTAGTGTTAGTAATTTCAGGGGAATTTCAGGGGTAGTTTTAGCATAGAAAAGGGCAGTTTTGTTAAGAATGGTAAATTCAAAACTAAGGTAAGGGTAGTATAGGTATTGTGTAGCTAAAATAACACCCTAGGGCCTTATAGAATAGGAGTTTAGTGTAGATTTTAGCAAACTTAGGGTAGTAACTTGAGAAACAAGTCAGAAATTGAAGGTTTATTAGGTGAAATCTGAAATTAAAAAAGAGAAAAAAAATATGTGAAAGTTTCTAGAATATTCTGCCCCACTCCTTGCCTATAAAAGGTACCCCTAATGCCTTCTTGAACAAGTTTAGACCCTCTGAAAAATTCCAAAAAAGTTTGAAGACCTGAAAATTCCCCAAAGATTTCCAGCCTCTAAATTTCCTCCAAAATATTTTTTGCAAGTTCTAGTACCAAAATTTGAAAATCAAATCCAAATAAGTTCAAAATCTGAACTCTTAGAGTTCAAAAATTCCTCCTAGATCTTAATTCCTTCAAAAAAAAAACCAAAAACAAAAAGCAATACAGCAAAAAAACTCAAAAAAAATAATGTTACATTGAATCTCTCCCTTAGATAAAATCTGAAATTCAGTTGTTATTTCGAGTTCCTAGGTCCTGGGTCAGCTTCAAGCTTATCTGATTTTTTGCAAGCCATATGGATTGAATTACTGGTTTTGTTTTGATTCCCTGGGTTTTGGACTTTCCTGAAATGTTGCTGGTTAGTGCTACTATTGTGATTTGCTGTTTGAGCCTGTTGAATACTCAAATCTGCTTGCTGACTCTTCCTTTTCTTTTGTTGTACCTCAAATTCCAGGTACTTACTTGATCTCCCATGGCCTAAGAGCTAAGGAAACTTGTAGCTTAAGTTTTGATTGGAAATAATAGGCTGATTTAAGTGCTCGATTTTTATTTGTTCAGATGTACTTATTCAACTTTGCTTATGTATACATTAGTCTTCATGTTAGATCATGTAGTAGCAATATTTAGAACTTGACAAACTGAGACTTTTGATGTTTGGTATAACTGGACTGTTATAATTGGACTATATCAATGGCTTTTATTTTAGTTTGTATTAATACAACTGTTTAGTACAACTCAAGGATAATTAAGTTTCATTTAGAGTTTGATAGGCAGTGAATCATATCTATGTTGAAACAGGTTGAACTTGTATGAATATTAAGTGTAATATTAACTATAATGTAGTAAACGTCAGTCAAGTTGATTGGATTATTTCAAGGTTCGAATTTAGATTGCTTCAGTTTTACAAATCTATTGTTAGCCATGATGTGTTTACATTTAGTCCAGCTACTATTTCCATTTGAGTTAAACAAGTACCAAAAATGAGAATTTGTAGCTCAATTTGAGTCTCAATCACAGTAGGTCATTTTTTCACTTTCATTTTGAATCAAAGTAGCATTTCTGTATAAACACTTCAATTATCTATCTTCTTCGAATATATGCAGGAGTTTGTTAATGCAAATCACATGTAAAAAGAAAATTTAGAAAGAGTGATCTAACAGCTATTGGACCAATTAGGTTTGAATTTTCCTTTTTTCGTTGTCACCAGTCATTGAATCTGTTTGGGCCATAATATCACTAAGGCGTGGCCCAACTCCAATCTGCCCCACCTCACTGATTAGGCATGTGCTAAGGCCCAGAACTAGTAATAGCTCAACAAAATGACAGACTTCGTTTCTATTGTACTGGTCATTGTTCAAAATTTGATATTGAAGTCCCGAACGAATATTAAATCCGAGGTTAATTTTGCAGCATAGGTTTTGGGCCTTCTAGTTAAGTAGCGTACTTGAATTAAGAGGTTTACCTCTTGTTCAAGTGTGGACTTGTACCGGAGCCTAAATTCCTTGGTTATTTTAAACAACAGAAATTGATAGTATTAATTAACTTGGACCCTTTAGAGACAAATTCGATAAAAAATTATAGTTCGCTCTAGGATGGCCTTTAAATAATAAAATGAGGTGAGCCACGCCAAATTAAATGCATAAATCGCGTGGCCCTCTTAATTTGTTTATATTAAAATACTTAGAATTCGGGACGTGCCATTTAGTGAATTCCACGGCCTCCCGCAAAGATAAAAAGACATTAGTCACTTTAGGCGTATTTTTTTTTAATAATTTTACCTTCTTAAATGCGGGTGTGCATTTCATGCAACTCAAATCCAAATCCAAAAATGTTGAATAAGAATGTGTCGAGGATCCGGGTGCATTTCATGTGACGTAATCCGAAAATACATTTTTAAACGACGTTCACCTTCGTAAAAAATAATTAAAAAATGGTAAATAATTATAAAATTGCACTATAAGTTGGAGCATGTAAAAAATTAGATTTTTAGCCATTTATAATAATTTAAGCGACCGTGCTAGAACCACGGGATCCGGGGGTGCCTAAAACCTTCCCTCGGGTCAACATAATTCCTTACACAGAATTTCTGGTTCGCAGACTCTAATTGGGAAGTCGACAATTTTTCTCGATTTGGGATTTAAAATTTAACCGGTGTCTTGGGACGCCAAAAATTAATCCTATCCCAAGTGGCGACTCTAAAAATAAATAAATAATTCCAATTCGAATAATGTCACTTTAAATGGAGAAACTCCCTTATACATTATCCTTTGGGGTAGGTGTGTAAAAAAGGAGGTGTGACAGTAGGCACCCAGGCTTCCAAGGAAAAAGAGGAAGCTCCCAAGTATAGTTGATGCGGTTATTGAGTTGGTAGACCCACAAGAGGTCTCCTCCAGTTTGCCACATGATGCACTTGACATCCAGCCGGTCCAGGAACAGGCCCCAGTCCCCGCAACTGAGCAGCAGGAGACTGGGAACCAGTCTGAGGTTCCCGCACATATAGAGGACCCGTGGACCACTGATGATCCCATGCAGATGGACCAGGCCTAGGGAGCTCCTATATCCTTTCTTTGTGATTTTTGATGCTTATTTGATAGTTGGCATTGGGGACAATGCCAACTTTTATTCGTGGGGGTGCGCCCTACTTTTATGTGGATGACTGTATATATTTGTTGACTTAGTT
Organism: Nicotiana glauca; assembly: GCA_026770625.1. Lineage (NCBI taxonomy): Eukaryota > Viridiplantae > Streptophyta > Magnoliopsida > Solanales > Solanaceae > Nicotiana > Nicotiana glauca. The sequence goes on along the minus strand of MU787547.1, from coordinate 52,086 downwards.
TATGTTTCTGCTGATTTTCTATTTTGGGCTGTATATAACTTTACATTCAGTACTTTTTTCATACTTTTTATCTTCTATTTTATCTGTATATAAAGTTACATTTTTGTATATACTCATCCCCCGTTGTATATTCTAATCCCCTATTGTAAATATTCATTCTATTTTCTATTTTTGTACAAATTTTTTATTTTTTAGCTTAGTAGATAGGCTCAAAGCCTTTTTGTTTCATTTTGGCACTTTCAATAAGCTATTGGTTTTCTTAATGCCACGGTTCTTTTTGTGTGAACCGGGTGGCTCTTCCCGATGATGGATGGCATGACAACCTTCTTAAGGGTTTGAGTCCCTTTTTTATTTTTCTTTTGTTTTTAGTAGTTTATAGTTAAGGGTACCTCAAGAAATGCTTCACTTGGGCCTAACACAAATGCCTTTGATCCCACGGTCAAAGACAAGTAGTTGTGTTTAGGATGGTGAAAGTAGTGGCCTTGAGACTCTTGTGTTGACCAAACAAACATCATGTGTTCTTTCGGGACTATTGTGTGCTCAATCGTGTCTAAGGTTGTTATGGGCCCCCGAATCTATGTCTTTAGCGACCCTTGAGTGTGTGTGGTGAGAAATTGAATCTTGAGTCCAAGTCCCGAGCCAATGGTCTAGAACTTGCCTCGAATATTTTTTCAGGCAAAATTTGGAGTGAAATTCGACTTGAGAAGTGATTATAGGCTCTCCTTGATCCAATTGATAAGTTGAACAATTCCATAGCCTACCGATGATATAATCCCTAGCTAACCCTTTAGAACCTTAAACCTTTTTCTTTCAAAGAACCAATGCTACAAGCCTATACCCATTATGAATTATACCCTCTGTTGGCATCCAAATCTTTCCTTGAGTAATGGAAAAAGTCTAAGTTTGCAGGGAGAGACAAAAAAAGAAACAAAGTGGTAAAAGATACAAAAGAAAAAGAAAAGGAAGGCAATGAGCAAGAAAGAAATGAAAAAGACAAAAAGAAAGCCCAATGTGAACAAGAATAAAAAGGTATTCGAGGAAAGCAAAAGTGAAGAAAAAGTTTAAAAAATGAGAAATGTTTTGAATTGCATGAGAAAGATTGACAATGTGCCTCTCTAAACCCTTGAAAAGAAGTGAAACACTCAAAAGAGTCAAGAGAATTGTGCCAAAATGAATCAAAAGAAGTGCTTAAGGGAAGATGGAACCCATACAGACCAACAACTTTTCCTACCCTCAACCAAAAGCCTTCACATTGACTCCACAAAAGCTCTATATGATCTTGAGTTGGATGACGCTTGCATTAGTGGATACTTACATGAAGGTCAAGCATATGGTACTTAGAGCTGAACATGTGACCTTTCCTTAAGAGAGATGAGTGAATTCCCATTAACCTCGGTTTGTTTGCTTAATTTTAAAAGGTGAGGTTTGCTTAGGGAGAGTTGAGTATGTTTGAGTTTGGGTTCCACATGAACCAAAGTAGTTGATAAAGCTCTTTGATGTAATGAGTCAATTCTTGATGCTCTTATGTCACACTTGATCCGTATTTTTTCAAAGATCAAATGTTGATAATGATCCATTTTTATTGAGAGCAATTGTTAATCCCAATTGATGCTTGTTGAGGTTACTTTAGGATAGCTGGAATTAATTGGATCTTCCTTTAAGGGGTGGGTCTTATTTTATTTGATTGAGGACAAGCAAAGGTTTAAGTTTGGGGGGAGTTGATAAGTTGGGATTTTAACGTGTTTTATGGCCCTACTTGCCTATGCTTTGATTATAAATTGCTACAAAATAGTCCCAAAATGCTCGCAGGTTATGCTTGATTGCAGTTTTGATCGACAAAGTGACGAAATAACAAAGATCAACTCAAAAAGGAGTGAAACCCGGTCAAGTATCAAAGACCAAGAGATCTAAGGAAAATAGAACCTAGTGCAGACCACGAAAAAGTGAATGCGGCCGCACTAGGAGGTTCAGAGAGTTGGTATAATCAGGCTGAAAGCTACGTGGCCGTGGTACGTTTCTAGCGGTCCGTGGTCAGGCTTCACGGCCTCACTACTCTTTTGTGCGGTCGGCGGACATGAGGTTCATAGAGGTTGAAAAATGGCCAATTCCAAGCAATGCGGTCCACGTTTGTTCTTGTGCGGACCATGCCAACTCCCTCCGCGATCGTGGTACATTTCCACGCAGTCTGCGGACCTTATGTTCAGAGAAGCAAAAGGTTAAAGTCCAAGATCTAGTGCAGCTGTGGTCCATTTTGTATGGCCCGCACTGACCCGCAAGGTTATTTTTGTCCAGTTTTTTCAGTCTAGTATAAATAGAACATTTTACCATTTTTAGTCAATTTTTGTATTCCACACTTAGCTGCGCTCGTGAGACTCGATTTTGTAGCCATTTTTGGCACTTTTTCTTTTCATTAACTATAGATTATTGTAGTTTCTTCTTAGCAATCAATTAATATGCTTAGTTCTTCATCTATTTCTTTAATTTCTGTATCTAGCAAGAGTAGCTAAACCCATTATTTAGGGTTGTGGCTCAACCCTAGTGTGGGTAATTGATGGGTGTTGCCATCTAGGGTTAGATTGACTATGGGTACTTGTTATTTGGGTTGATTTTATGTTTTAATTGATAATTGGTGGTTGTAAACACTGATTCAAGCTTTGTGGCTTTAGCTCTTCTTGAGAAAGAGAGTCTATGACCCCAAAATTGACCCAACAAGGAATTGGGTTGGACTCATAAGAAATTATAGTCCCAATTAATGGGTTAAATCCCGAGAGAGTAATCACCCTACTTGAACCCTGGTTGCTTGGTTGAATTTGCCTACCCATTTGGTCTCGAGAGAGTCAATTGGGCAAAATCACTCTCTCTACCGAGAGGTGTGAGAGTGGATAAAATTGTACAATAGTTATAGCATAAGTCCCAAATATGTCAATCGAATCCTAGTAACATTTACCCGTCAATTAGCCATCTAGATGATGTCACGACCCTAGTGCCCTTCTTCCCATTAGATACCACTTAGCAATAGTCTTGTAGCATAATTTAATGTTAATCATTAGTTTTATAAAAATAGTTATAAAATAAAAAATGTTTGAAGTGATATTAGGAGTACAAACACATCTCTAGGTTAGACAGAAAATCCAACTCCACTACTAGCTTCTTGAGGAAATCGATCCCGACCTCTATTCAGGTAAAAGATATTATGACCCGCTCTTCCTACCATATTGTAGCGTTGAGTTGGCAGCGATCATAAACCCCTAGTGATCCCAGTTACTAGCATTTGTTATGTTTGGTATGGATTTTTCATGTTCAGTACTGAGTGACTAAGTGTGTCGAGTGATTGAGCATGATAAGTGGAAAGTGTGAGAAAGTGAGATTGAGTACTCTGAGAGTCTGAGTATATGAGTTCATCACTGAGATGCATTGCATTTGATATTCGTACTTGAGATACATGCTTAGAGATGCATTTCCTTCTGCTACCCGGTTTTGGTGACATTTATGATTTTACTTGTATCTTCAAATGTAGGCATAGAAATGAACTTTCCTCATGCTATCTGAAAAATGAAACATCTTAATTATTGTTGAAAGGATTTTGGGAAAACAAAGTTTTCAGACTTACTCATATTTTTGGCAATTTCGATAAAAGATTTTGGTTTTCACTGAGACACTTGAAAAGCATGTCTAGTTTTTGGAACTGTGAATGAGCTGAGCATTCTATTTCTGAGATACTTCTTTTATAACTTGTATTATATTATTATGAACTGTTGTTGGCTATTGGTGTCGGACCCGATCTTTGTTCCAGCTCGTTACTACTTTCAACCTAAAGTTAGGTTTGTTACTTATTGAGTACATGGGGTCGGTTGTACTCATATTACATTTATGTACCTTGCATGAAGATATTGGATACTGATGTTGTTGTTGTTGTGTTCGACAAGAGCTGAATTTGAACATGTACCTGCATTCCGTTTATCGCTACCTCTTGTTCATGGTAGCTCTAGACTATGAAAGATCTATTCATGTATATTTCAAACAGATGGTGTACTTTATTTCATATCAGTTTTTGTAAATTCTAAATCTTAGATGCTCATAATTTGTACTACTAGTTCTTGGGAAATGTATAAGACAAAGATATTTAATTTTATTTATTGTCTCCTTATATTTCATTAGAATTGGGTTATAGTCAATTGGCTTACCTAGCGGGTTGGTTAAGTGCCATCACGACTAGTTGGATTTTGGATCGTGACAAACCCTTTCTCCCATCAAATAAGCTACATCCAGAACCTTTCGATCAGTATAACTCTTCTGCCTAGACTGTGTTGTGTGGAGCCAATACTGAATCAACTTAATCTTCTCTATAGCATCACAAACCAAATTGATGCAAACAACCTAGCCTCATTGTGCTCAAACCAACCAATCGACGAACACCATCGCCTCCTATATAAGGCCTCAACCAGCGTCATCTGAATACTCGACTAGTAAATGTTATTGTAGGAAAACTCTAGAAAAGGTAAGAACTTGTCCCATGAACCTCCAAAATCCATAAAACAAGCATGTAACATGTCCTTTAAGATCTGAATAGTGTGCTCGGACTATTCGTCCATCTGAGGATGAGATGTTGTGCTCAGATCAACGTGCATGCCCAACTCACACTGTATGATCCTCCGAAAATGTAATGTGAACTGTGTGCCTCGATCAGATATAATGGAAATGTGAATGACATGCAGGCAGATAATCTCCTGAATGTAAACCTGAACCAACTGCTCTGAAGAATAGGAAGTCCCTTACAAAATGAAGTGCGGGGACTTCGTCAATTGGTCTAGAATAACCAGACTGCATTTCTTAAAGGTCCGTCTCAAGCCTACCACGAAATCCATAGTGATATGATCCCACTTTCACTCTAGTATCTCCTATCTTTGGGTTAGACCACCTGGTTTCTGATGTTCGTACTTCACTTGTTGACAATTTAAACACCGAGATACATAAGAAACGATGCCTTTATTCATTCTTCGCCACCAATAGTGTTGTTTCAATTCATGGTACATCTTCGTGGCACCTTGGTGAATAGAGTAAAACGAGCTGTGCATCTTCTCAAGGATCAAATCTCTCAACCTATCAACATTTGGAACACAAATCTGGCCTTGAATATGCATAACGCCATCATTATCAATCACAACATCCTTTGCATCACCCCGCTACACCGCATCCTTCAACACCAACAAGTGGGGGTCATCAAACTGGTGAGCCTTAATACGCTTCAATAATGAAGACTATGCTTCCACACAAGCTACAACTAACTAGGCTCCGAAACATCCAATCTCACAAACCGGCTGGCCAAGGCTTGAACGTCCATGGCTAGTTGCCTCTCTGCTACCGATAAATATGCCAAACTGCCCAGGCTCTCCGCCTTTCAACTTAATGTATCGGCCACCATGTTGTCCTTTCCTGAATAATACAATATGGTAATATCATAGTCTTTCAGAAAATCTAACCATATTCGCTGCTGCAAATTAAAGTCCTTCTGGTTGAACAGGTGCTGGAGACTTCGATGGTCGGTATAGACCTCTCTTTAAATGTCGTATAAATAGTGCCTCCAAATCTTCACTGTGTGAACAATGGCTGCCAAATCTAAATCATGAAAAAGGTATTTTTCTCATGAATCTTCAACTACTGAGACATGTAAGCAATCACCCTTCCATCCTGTATCAATACTTCTCCAAGCCTAATACACGATGTATCAAAATACACAGTGTAAGATCCTGAACCTATAGGTAATAGTAACACTAAGGTTGTACTCAAAGCAGTCTTGAGCTTCATAAAGCTCAACTCACACTTTCCACACTATCCAAAAAGAGCACCCTTCTGGGTAAACTTGGTTAATGGGCTGAGATGGATGAAAACACCTTCACGAACTGGCCACAATAACCCGCCAAATCTAAGAAACTCCGAATCTATGTAGCAGAAGTAGGTCCAGTCCAGTTTTGAACTGTATTAATCTTCTTATGATCCACTTTAATACCCTCAAAAGATAAAATATGGCCCAAAAAGGCAACCGAGTATAACCAAAACTTACACTTTAAAAAATTGGAATATAACTGAATGTCCCTCAGAGTCTGAAGTACGATCCGCTGATGCTGCTCATGATTATGGGAGTAGACCAAAATATCATCAATGAAGAAGATCACAAAAGAATCCAAATAGGGCTTGAAAACTTGGTTCATCAAATCTATAAATGTTGCTAGGGCATTTTTCAAGCCGAATGACATTACTAAGAAATCATAGTAACCATACCGAGTCTGAAAAGCTATCTTAGAGACATCCGATGACTCAATCTTTAATTAATGGTAGCCAGATCTTAGATCAGTCTTTGAAAACATTTTGGAATCGTGAAACTGATTAAATAGGTCCTCAATCCTCGGCAACGAATAATTATTCTTGATAGTGACCTTGTTTAACTGCCGATAAGCTATACACATTCTCATCGAACCATCCTTCTTCTTCAGAAACAATACCGTTGCACCCCAAGGCGAGACACTAGGTCTAATAAATCCCTTATCAAGAAAAACATACAACCGCTAATTTAGTTCCTTAAACTCAGCTAGAGCCATATGGTGTGGGAAATAGAAATGGGCTGAGTGTACAGAGCCAAGTCAAAATAGAAGTCAATATCTCTATTGAGTGGCATCCCCAACAAATCTATATGAAATACCTCTGAAAACTCACGTACAATTGGTACTGAATCCACGGAAGGAACCTATATATTAGGATCGCGAATATATGCCAAACATGCTAGACACCCCCTCTCAACCATACACCGAGCCTTCATATAATAATAACCATACTAGTAGAATGGCTAGGAGTCCCACTCCACCCCAATTGAGGCAACCCCAGCATGGCTAATGCCACAGTCTTGGCGTGACAGTCCAAAATAGCATGAGAAGGTGATAGCAAGACATACCCAAGATAATATCAAAGTCCACCATATAAAGACGTAGAAGATCTACTATAGTGTCAAAGCTCCCAATTGAAGCCACACACGAGTAGTAAACACGATCGACTATAATAGAATATCTCCCACAAGCGTGGACACATAGACACGAACACTTAAAGAATCACAAGGCATAACCAGATATGAAGTAAATTAGATGGCACATATGAATAAATATAGAATAGATCAAATACACTAAGACATCTCTATGGAAAACTGAAACAATATCTTTGATGATGGCATCTGATGACTCTACCTCAGGTGTAGTTGGAAATGCATAAAAAAAAGGTCAGGCCTAACTACTCTGACCTCTGCCCCTCATACGGCCTCTAGTTGGCTGGCCTCCACCTCTAATGGCCTGAACTTTACCTCTAGCAACCTTATCCCCGCCTCTAACTGGATAAACGGGCGGTGAAACAATTTATGCTAGAACTATGGCACAACAACCCTACTGACGTTTGCTGCTCATCAATCTAGGAGAGTACCTCCTGATGTGACCTCACCCTCCATACTCAAAGCAGTGTCTCGGCTGTTGTGGCTGCTGAAGCTGAGATTGACCCTGACGACTAAGATAACCACTGTACTAACTCTATAGTGGTGGTGCACTGATAGGAGCTAAAGGTGTAGTAAATATTGGCTACTCAGGACGAGACCCATAAGAACTATGACTACCTGAAGCACCATGGGCTACCTGAAGAGCAAACTGAATCGATTTGTTACCAAATGATCCTTTGTATGAAGTTGAGGCACCACTAAAACAACAAAAACAATAAAGGCCTTTTCTGAGATACTATTTTTCTACCCTTACTATGAATCCTCTCGATTCGTCTAATAATCTCCACGACCCTCTAGAAAGGAATATAATCCCTATTCTTCTTAGCCATTTGTAGCTTGATAATAAAAGTAAGAGCCTCAATGAATATCCTCACCCTCTCTCTATCATTGGGAATCAATATAGTTTCATGATGGGATGGGTCCACAAATCTGGTATCATACTGGGTAATAATGATGTTACCCTGCTGAAGACACTTGAATTGCTTGTGATACTCCTACTTCAGAGTAAAAGGAATGAACTTCTCTAGAAATAGTTGTGAAATCTGAACCCAAGTGAGGCCGTGAACCTGTTGGCCTACTCCGCTCATAATCCTGCTACCATCTCTTAACAGAACCAGTCATCTGAAACACTAAAAATTCAACTTCATTGGACTCCATAATACCTATGTTGTGCATGTTGTGCATGTTGTGCAAGACCTTGTGGCAATGATCCAAATAATCATATGGGTCCTTAGAAGGTGTGCAACCAAAATGAATAGGAAAGAGTTTTGTGAACGTATCCAACCTCATCAATCCCTTAGAAGACATCACGAGACTCTCCTTTGTTTGTGTAGAAATAATGGGCTAAACTATCCCTGCTGTTGGAACCGTCGGAGTCCGGTACAAGGGAGTCACCTTCTAGAGTGTGAGTGGTGGGATTCTAAGTTCCTCCCCCAGCTTGAGAGACAACTAGTGCCATAGGAAATACTCTGGCCTTGACTACACTATCCATAAGGACCACCGAACATACTAAAGCATCCTGAAGTACGTAGGTAGCAATAAATACCCCAGAACCTGAGCAGGTCCGGCTGGTGCGGTTTGAATCGAAATCTCCTTCTCGTGATCAATTTGAGGCTCCTCAATGGGTGTTGTTGCATGTTCTCTAGGCTTAGCTCTGCCTCTGACTCAAACCTACCTCATCCCTAACCCCTACCCCTATTAGTGGCTACAATATGGGGCTCCGGCTCCTGTCCGAATGTAGATGTTGTACGTGTTCCCACCTTCTGGCAGGGAAAAAGAATAGAATGATTCAAATATCATTAATAGAATAAAGTTGCACGGAAGAAAATAAAAGAAGTGAACTTTTCCTAAAGCTCTATAGCCGCTAGAAGATAAGTACAGATGTATTCGTACCCATCCTCTAGACACTACTAAGATTGCTTATGACTCGTGAGACCTAAGAAATCTAGTGCTCTAATACAAACTTGTCACATCCTGGAATCCCAGCCTCGAGACTGTGATGACGCCTAACATTTTACTTGTTAGGCAAGCTAATGCTAGAAAAATTACATAACCAACTTTGATAGTTTAAAATCAAAACATTGATAATACATTATAATAGTTAGAGACAGATTGATAAAAATACCAAATGATGTAATCTGAGCATATCCCAAAATCTAGAATCACAAATACATGAGCATCCAGACTACTACAGATAAAGTCTAAACAAAATACAACTATTTGAAACTGGATAAACAATAAATACAAAATAGAAAGGGCACTTCTGAGCTGCGGACACCGTGCAGATATACCTCAAGTCTCCAAAAGTAGATGAATCTAAGCAATCTTACTACGCGCCACTAGGACCAACGCCGGTATCTGCATAAGAAGTGTAGCATGAGTACTACCGACCCCATCTACTCTGTAAGTGTTGATCCTAACCTCGACAAAGTAGTGAGGAGGCTAAGACATGACACTCATAATAAACCTATACAAAACATTAATATAGGAAATACGAATTGGAATAAAATAGTAAATTAAGATAACCGGACACGTAAGTCAACTACCAAAAGGGCTCCACAATAACATAATCTCAAATCTCATATTACAATACTGAGAACAATCTATACATCCATAAACAACTTATAACACAACAAATCCATTGCAGTACGCAACCCGATCCCACCATATCATTATCTCTTATCACATTTCATCCTTATTCCTTTGCATCATATCATATCTCTTCAATACCACTGCGGCGTGCAAACCCATCCTCAAAATTTTAAATCATTAACATAAAAAACTCAATAACAGTATTTATAAGATATCAACACAAGGATGTGAAATGTACAGGGAAGTAAAGAACCACAGACTAAGCGGAGAGCACCCAACATCTCAGAATCTAAAACATTACAAACTCATCAATACAGAATATCTAAATGACTTACATAAGCGAAAACAACATAATAGAGTGCATAGAAGAGTGTAAGAACAATAAAAATAGGTGAATATGTGACAGTAAGAATATACAATTAAGGCAAGTAGAAAAATGTAGCAAATAAGCAGAAATCAAGTGAGAAATGAATAAATTAAAGCAAGTTATAATTAACATTACAACATTGTTTATCCGTAAATGGTACAGTTGAATTTATAGCGTGGTTTATAGACAAGCGAATCAATTTGATCCTAAAATGATATATAACTTAAATAAAATGCAAAACTTAGCCTTTACATTGAGATAAAATAGTAGACAGCTTGGTTCGGGGAGCAAGCCTTTCGAATGTAGCTATGAGAATAATATTAGACTTAAAATAGAGTATTATCTGGCTTGAAAGAATGTGTAGCACAAGTTTGTCAGAATTTTTGTGTGTTACAATGGTTGTTGAAATCACTATTTATAGCTATATTTAGGGAACAAGGTCTTAAGATCAAACCTTCCTTAAATGATAACAATATGGGTCATTGATGAATATGTAACGACATGTCATTAATGTCAAAATTCTCTTTAATAGACGTGTATTTAATATGGAGGAATATTCTTCATTTAATTTCATTTAGAGGATAATATTTGTTTACTCTCATTGATAATGTTCCCTTTATGGTTTACCCGATGCCATCCAAAGTAGTTGTCCTCGGTCTTGGTTTTAACTCGCTTGGTATTCCTTCTACTCCCTGGTTCCATGTGTCACTCTGTCATTTAAGTATTTAATATTAACCATTTTTACCCTATACGGATAGTCCCCTTGCTTTCTGGTGGCACATCTTTGTGTCACCGGGAAGTTGGTGAAGATTCTTTTCTTGGCTTAGAATTTTCTGAACCCTTCTGAAAAGTTTCTGATGCTTAATAAGACGCACGTCTCTTTGTATTTAATACCTCGAACACATGTTACTCCACAATTTAGCAATATTTTTGCCGGTTCTTGAGGTAATCATGGCCACGATTTTTGCCGTATATCCCTTTCCATATACGCCTGATTATTCTTCTTTTACACTTATTAGTTTTACAAACTCTCTCAACTTCTTTGTATTAAACTCTTTCATGTTTATATTTCTTTAATCTTCTTCAAAGAATTCATATCATCTTCTGCCGATCATGGCTTCCTTTACTAACCTTTTAAAGAATTCTAGTTTTCTCTTTGATGGAGGTCTGAAGAACAGCAATGACAAAGATATTGACGTTGATATTGACCCTTCCACAGCGAGCACCATCATCTCTAAACAACTAACACAACCAAGGACTTCAAAGAAAAGTTTCCTTCATCAATATCTCTCACTGGGCTATTGGCAAGTACCCTTCTTCTATTCGCCTTTCTAGCATTCCTATTGTGAAGGAAGACTGTGATTGCCATGACCTAAACATTATTGCTCGCGATTTAGTGGAGCGATTAAAATTCACTAATAAGGACTTCATGTACGTTTACACGTACCCATTCACTTTGGGTGCATTGTTTTGAGCGGGGGACTTAACCCCATGATTTTGGAGTTGTGTCACCAATACCGGGTTTGTCTGGCATAGGTAGGCCCTTCGGTGTGGTGAACTGTGTTCTATTTAGGGGGGCTGTGATAGGAAACGAAGAAGGAGCTCACCTTGGCTCGCAGGATGAATCTCTACTCCCCCAAGATTTTCCATGGTAGAGTAATAAATTTTAGCAAACGTGGACACCATGCTTTACTCACCATCATGGACGATGACACCATGGGTGGATGGATCGGTTTATTGTTATTGCCACCAGTGATATCATCTCAGCCACAACTCCAGCAATCTCTGATTCCTAGAGTCGTTGACGTAAGTTTAAAGTCTACCTCTTTTTTCTTAAAAAAGGTCATTTCATGTAATTGATGATCCTTCTATTTTCATTGTTTCAGCGACTCGCTGGACACCACCAAAGGTTGAAGGCCTGGACCGGTGGGTTCAAAATATTTTGGACATCACCACGTATGAGACCCGCTGGTGGAAAGTGTTAGATCTCATATACGGATGGAGGGCTAAAAATCATGGTAAGGTGAGTCATAAAATCGATTCTGCCTTCATTTCAACTTTGTACATAAGAAAACGGGTTAACTTCACCTTTTCGTTAGATTCAGGTCTCCCGCAAAGATATGTTACCATCCATTAGGAGGATGTTTTGGTTGATTCAATAGAGGCTATGAGGTCATTGAAGGAGGATCTTACCCGAATAGGCACCATTAGATCTACTTCCTATGCAATCGCTTCTTCTCAGAGTTACTGGCTGGAGAACTAATGACTAAAAATGCGAGCTTCTTCCTCTGTCGAGGGCAAGAATAAAAAAGTGAATAAAGTTGCACCCGAGCCAGCCGCTACCACTATTGTTATCGATGATGAGGGGGAAGCAAGTGATGAAGGGGCTTCCCTACAAAGAAGATAATGTCTTTCATCAGCTCAACAAAATGCTCAATCTGAAGAACATACAACCCCAACCGAGGATGATGCTAAAGAACTATGAGTGAATTTGAATTGGTGGAGAATATCAATTCTCATTTTCTGGTTCCAGTAATTGCTCTTGGTACTATGAGGCTAAGTACCAGGCATTTTCCGCCTTCGGTTTTTGAGTAACCAACAAACAACATTGCCTCTACTGCAGCTGCTTCTCAACCCACAACACCATCGGCTTTATCTCTTTCCACGCCAACCATACCTTCATCACCAGCAACTACTACATCATAATCACCGGTCGTATACGCCCAAAAAGAGGATGTCCCTCCTCCCTAGTCCCCATACCATGGGAATTTGGGCAACAACTACTCGCCCCATTCTGCAAATCCCCCAGAAGAGGAGGGGTGTCTCCCTCTTGGTATCTACTGAGTCCATCTGCTATATCAGCTGGTGATATCATCCCGGACACAACTCTATCCTTCTCTGAGTCCTAGACTCGTACATATAAGGTTGAAGTCTGCCTCTTTTTTATGTCATTGTTGATCCTTTTCTTTTCATTATTTCAGCAACTCGATGGACACCACTAAGAGTTGAAGGCCTGGACCGGTGGGTTCATAAAATTTTGGACATAACCATACATAAGACCCGCTGAGAAAGCGTTAGATACCATATACGGATGGAAGGAAAAAAATCATGTTAGCTGAGTCATAAAATCGATTCTGCCTTTATTACAACTTTGTACATAAGAAAACTTGTTAACTTCACCTTTTTGTTGGATTCAGGTCTCCCGCAAGGCTCTATTACCATCCCTTAGGAGGATGTTTTGGCTGATTCAGTAGAGGCTATGAGGTTATTGAAGGAGGATCGTACCCAAATAGGAACCATCATATCTATTTCCTATGAAAGCGATTCTTTTTGGAGTCCCCCATTAGAGAAAAAATGACTTAAAAGGCGGTATTCTTCCTTGATCGAGGGAAACAATAACAAAGTGAAGAAAGCCGCACCCGAGTCATCTGCAACCACTGTGGTTATCGACCATGACGGGGAAGCCAGTGATGAAGGGGCTTCCCTACAAAGGAGACGTCGAAATCTATCAGCTAAATAGAATGCTCAGACGATGCTCAAGCACTATGAGTGAATCTGACGTGGTAGAGAATGCGAATTCTCCATTTTTGGTCCCAGTTGTTGCTCTCGGTACTATGAGCCCGAGTACCGGGTGTCTTCCTCCGTTGGTTAGTGAGCAACCAACAAATAGCACAGCCTTTGCCACAACTGCTTCTCAACCCAAAACACTATCGGCTTCACTCCTTACATGCCAGCCATACATTCATCACCAACAACTACTACATCACAATCACAGGTCGCATACGCTTGAGAGGAGGATGTCCCTCCTCCCCAGTCCCCAGATCATAGGAATTTGGGGCACAAATACTCACCCCCTTCTGCAAATCCCTAGAGGAGGCGGAGTATCTCCTTCTCAGTATCTACTAAGTGCCATATGCTATCCTGGCCTATGGAACTCACCAAAAATATGAAGCCGCTGGATTTAAAAAAAGATAAGAAGAAAATAAACTCTCTTTTAGGAGAGTGTTTTTTAAATAATTCTATGCACAATGCGGCAGTGGTACCAAACTTGCTCCTTTATTGCTTGTTTTTTTTGGATTTGAAATGACATGTTTTTTAACTTTGGTATTTCTTTGTAGGCCAACTTCCTTGCTTCCGAGGGCCTTCAAAAATTGATCCTTGATAAAGAAGGACTCAAATTCGAGCGGGGTCAATTTTTGGCTGAGAATAACCAAATCGATGCTCGCTTCCCGATGATAGAAGCAAAAGCTGCTAAGGCAAGTAAGTTAGAGACTTGGTTGCAACAAAGTGAGTAGGAAGTGATAAACCTCAACCAAGAAGCCTCTCAGCTAAATGTACAATTTCAAAAAGCTAAGTCTAAATGGTCTGAGGTCTTAGATGTTGTGCTCGCTGCTGGCGAGCATGAATATGCCCCAGTGAGAGAGTGAATAACTTGGAGGCAGCCTGGAACTCCAAATCTGAAGAGATTGCTGCTGGCGAGCATGAATATGCCCCAGTGAGAGAGTGAATAACTTGGAGGCAGCCTGGAACTCCAAATCTGAAGAGATTACTGCTGCCGAGGAGAAGCGTGCCAGATAGAGGACATGTATAAGAGGATCATGGAACATAAAAAGGTTCATATAACCACTATCTGTCACCTTGATCTTAGCCTTAGTGCCACGAGGTCCGAGCAGGATGGCCTTCTGATCGAGTTTGATAGGCTTAAATCAAAACTTCAACGCCGAGCGTGTTACCTCATCATCGATAGAACACATTCTATGTATAGCACGAGGAGAAAAACATTAGAAAAAGGCCAAAGCGGTCTTCATTTATATTGACGATGAAATAGTCGAGGGAGAGCTGGAGTTAGCTGCTCGAAGACACCTCCCGGCTCAGCCTGATACAACTGACTTTTCTGGTTCCGGTTGTTAGTTCTCGAGAACTGAGGAGGAACTTGAGGAGAATAAGGCATTGTATGGATTAAAACAAATACCTAAGGTATGGTATAAAGGTTGTCAAAAAAAATCTTCTTACAAAGTGGTTCACAAGAGGTAAAATTGATAATACTCTATTTTTAATGAAGACGAGTAATAACTTGTAAATTCTCCAAATCTATATTGATAATATCATTTTTTAGCTACTAATGAATCTTTTTGTAAATAGTTTGAAAAACTAATGAGAGGTGAGTTTGATATGAACATGATTGGAGATCTAACTTCTTCCTTTGGTTATAAGTTAAGGAAACTAAGAATGGAACTATGGTATATAAGCAAAAATACATCAAGAACCTACTCAAAAGGTTTGAACTGGGTAATACTAAGACTTTGATACTCCTATAGCCAGTGTTACTCGTTTGGACATGGATGAATCTGGCTCATTTGTTGATGAAAATTTGTATAAGAGTAAGATTGGATCTTTTTTGTATCTATCTAAAAGTAAATTAGGTTCCAATCAAATCGCAAAGAGTCACAGTTGAAAGTTGTAAAGAGGATCTTGAGGTATCTAAAAGGTACTCAATACCTAGTTTTTTGGTATCTTTTTGGTGGTACCTTTGACTTAGTAGGATATGCAGATGCTGAGGAAGATAATATCTAGGATAGTTCACTTTCTAAGTTCGTGTTTGATGCATTGGGGGTCAAAGAAGTAAAATATATGGCTTTATCAACTACTGAAGTTGAGTATGTTGTTGTGGCATCTTATTATGAACAATTATTATAGATCAAACAACACTTAGAAGACTATGATGTGATCAAATGGGTTTGTCACGAACCAACTCCATGACACGTATTGTCCGCTTTGGACCTAGGCTCGCATGAATTTATTTTTTTAGGCTACGCCACATTGAGTTCTAAAAGCGTGCGTACCATGTAAATTTGTATCATGTCTTATAAATATCTTTATTTTCCTCTCCCATTCCAATATATGATTCACCTAAGGTTACACGTTCACCCTTTTTTGAAACTTCAAGCCTAGAAGCATTCCGGCCCTCCTTGACTTGTACTCGTCAGCTGGTCCTCTATTATGTGCAGCACATTCACCCCTCGGGACTCAGCGTCCTAGCTGGGTTTGCCCCACCATCATACTAAGGGACATTTGGCTCTAATACCGTATTTTTTATGATCCAAACTCATGGCACGTATTGTCTATTTTGGGCCTAGTCCCTCAGGAATTTGTCTTTTTTGGGATATGCCACATTGAGCCCCAAAATCGCGTGTACCATATGAACCTGTGCCAAGCCTAATAAAGCTCTCTACATTCATCTCTCATTATGATAAGGGACTAAGGTGACATGCGAACCCCTTCATCAGAAGCTTGCCAGCCTAGCAACCTTTCACTCTTGCTTGGCCCACCCTAATCAGCTGGTCCTCTGTCATGGGCATCATACAAACTTTGTCAAAGTGCGTGCCAACCCAACTACAAATTTCATTGTAATGCGCTCCCACTTTCATTTCACTATATTTATCTTCTGAAGCAAGTCACCCGGGTTTTGATGCTCATACTTGACTTATTGAAAATTTAAACACAGTGAAACATGCCTAAAAATATCCCTCTTCATCCTCCACCACCGCTAATGCTGCTTCAAATCATGATAAATCCTTGTAGTACCTAGGTGAATAAAATACCGTGAATTGTGAGCATCCTCAAGAATCAACTCTCTCAAGACATCAATGGTAGGAACACAAATCCGACCCTAAATTCTCATAACACTATCATCCCCAATAACCACCTTCTTAGCATCACCTTGATGCACTATGTCCTTTAGCACAAACAAATGTGAACCATCATACTAGCGGTCATTGATATGCTCAAACAAAGATGACTCTGCAATGATACAAGCAAGACCTCTACTAGGATCAGAAATATCTATCTTTTGTCCAAGTCCTAAACATCCATAGCCAAAGGCCTCTCCTCGGTAGGAATAAATGCCAAACTCCCCATGCTCTGCACCTTTCGACTTAAGGCATCCGGTACCATGTTAGAGTTTCCTAAATCCTACAAGATAGTAATTTTATAGTACTTAGCAACACACACTACCTATGATGCCTTGAAAATGACATGACATACCTTACACGTAATGCCTCAAAATCTTAAGCGCATTCACACTCCCTGTCAACTTCAAATCATGAATGGGATAATTATTCTCCTGAGGCTTCAACTATTATGATGCATAAACAATCACTCTACCCCCATGCATTAATATTGCACCAAGAACAACATGTGAAGCATCACAATACATGATGTATAGCCCGAAATCTATGGGCAACACCAACACTAGGGCTGAAGTCAAAGCTTTATTAAGCTTCTGAAAGCTCACCTTGTACTCATCTAACCATCTAAACTGAGCACCCTTCTTGGTCAATTTAGTCAATGAGACTGCCATGGATGAAAATCCCTGCAGAAAGAGACCATAGTAGCCTGTCAAACTCGAAAAACTCTTGATATCTATAGTTGTAGTAGGTCTAGGAAAACTCTGAACCGCCTCAATCTTCTTGGGGTCAATCTTTATGCCATCACTAGACACCATATGATCTAGGAATGCAACTGAATCCAACTAGAACTCACATTTCAAAAACTTAGCATAAAGCTTCCGATCTTTCAAAGCCTGAATTACTATTCTTAAGTGTTGCTCGCGCTCCTCCCTCTGCGAGGGTATCAAAAACTTTTGGGCATCAATGAAGGTGATCACAAAAATATCCAAATAAGGCTTGAACACTCTGTTCATCATATTGCATAAATACTGATAGAGAACTAGTCAGACTAAATGATATCACCAAGAACTCACAATCACCATACCGAATCCTAAAAGTTGTCTTTAGGATATTTGAACCCCTAATATTCAACTGGCGATAACCCAATATCAAGTAAATATTAGAGAAAACCTAGCACCCTGAAGTTGATCAAACAAATCATCTATACAAGGAAGGGAATAGTTGTTCTTGATAGTAACTTTGTTCAGCTTTCTGTGATTAATGACCATACTCAGAGTACCATTATTCTTCTTCATAAACAACATTGACACTCCCCAAGGAGAAATACTCGGTCAAATGATCCCCTTATCAAGCAATTCTCGGAACTATTCGTTGAATTCCTTTAGCTCTACTAGGGCCATACGATATGATGGAATAGATATGGGCTGAGTGTCCAAAAATAAGTTGATACCAAAATCAATATCCCCATCTAGTGACATGCCCAATAAATCCGTAGGAAACACCTCTAAAAAATCCCTCTTCAACGGTATTTAATCCATGAAAGGAACCTCTATACTAGAATCCCAGAAAAATACAGATACGCAAAACATCCTTTATCAACTACACACTAAGCCTTCATGAGTGAAATTACCCTTCTGTAAAATGGCCAAGTGGCCTTACCCACTCCAATCTAGGAAATCATGGCATTGTCAAAGTCATAAACTTGGCGTAACAATCTAAGATATCATGATGCGGAGATAATCAATGCATACCAAGAATCACCTTAAAATCAACCATTTCCAGTAATAAGAACACAGTATTATACGCATTTGATTGTAGACGTACAAGAACGATAGACACAACCACATAGAATTTCCAACAAGTGTTGACACATAAAGAGGAATATCCAATAAATCATGAGGCATAACCACATATGATGCAAAGTAGGATGACATATACGAATAATTAGAACACAGATCAAACTATACTTAAGCATCTCTATGACAGACTCAAATAATACTTGTGATGATTGCATCAGATGCAACATCCTTAGGCCTACCAGGTAAATCATGAAAATAAACCTAGCCTCTACCTCTAGGACGAACTCTTCCCTCCTGGCCTCTATCTCTAGCAAAATGTGCATGTGGTGCAGCAGCTAGTGCGAAATCATGGTTTAGGTGCCCACCTGATATACACCATCCGAAGCTATCCCTTCTCATGTGCCTCGAATACTCCACACTCATAACAAGCTCTTTATGGATATGGTTGCTAGGATTGAGCCTGCCCCAAACAATTGGAATAGCCACGGTAAGAACTATGTGGCGAGGTGCAGTGTATGATGATAGACTAGGGTGAGTATTGTGAAATTATGGCTAGCTGGAGCACCACATAAACTCTAAAGTGTTGACTAACCTAGCCTACTTTAATAGCCTATACCATGATAAACCTTTCCTCATAGTATGAACAACCAAATCCTCCAGTTCTGCAAGGCTTTTTGGCCTCTTTCTCCTCCCTCTTTTGCCTACAGATTCAGTCCAATCTCCTAACAATCTCTACAGCCTGGTGAAAGGTAGTCTTAGTCTCTACCTGTAGTGCCACCTTAAAACTAAGCATGTAGCTAAGTTTCACAATAAATCTCTATACCCTCTCATTTTTAGTAGGAATTAGAAAAGTTGCATAACATGAAAACTAACTGAACCTCATCTCATAATAGGTAACGGTGATACCATCCTACTACAAGTACTCAAACTAGCTGCAACTCATCCCTCTTAGTGAGTAGGATGATTTTCTCTAAGAAGAGAGTCAAAATCAAAGCCCACGTGAGAGGAAGTGACCCTGCTAGTCTGTCATGCTCATAAGTCTCTGCAACTCATCCTTCCTAGTGAGTGGGATGATCTTCTCTAAGAAGAGAGTTAAAAATAAAGCCTATGTGAGAGGAAGTGACCCTACTATTCTTCCATGATCATAAGTCTACGATCATTGCTTGGACAGCCCTCTCAAGAGCAATTTAGTAAAATCAGCTCCAATGGACTCTAATAGCCCCAAATTGCATAGAATCTTATGACACATGTCTAAGACCTGAGCATTCGCAGTGGGATCACTAGTTTAATATAGAGGATCTAACTTTTGGAACTGATCCATCTTTTTTTGCTCCTTCATAGTTATAGTAGGTCTAACCTCGAGCATGACAGTAGCAACAGGTTGAACTGCCCCAACTAGTGGAGCAACCAAAATCTCTTAGAGCTTGAAACATAGCAGTTAAGTTTGAATAGCTGGGGTCTATGCTCCACCTCCAGTCTGAGAAGCAGATGGTATCATAGGAATCATACCAGCCTTGCTAACCCATCAAAATAACTCTTGATCCAGGCCATAGTGTTCTGAAGCACTAGGTAGCAATACAACCCTCGGGAACCTAAGCTGGACCTGGTGGAACAATATGAACATGATCTTTCTCTGCCATTGGAGCTATAGGTGGATCCTCAAAAACTAATCTAGCACAAACCTGAGTGACTGCAGGTGCTTCACCTCTCACAGGTGCGGTTGTACGTGCTCTAACATGCACTCTAGCCCGATACTGTCCCATGTCTTTCTAAGCTCAGTCTTGGAGTGATAACTCATGCTTAGTTATTGCGGAAGAATGTGTTGTCACAATCTGTGAGAGAATAGAAGAGAAAATATTCATACCTTAGGATAAAACAAAGTTGCATAATAGAGAAAGTAAGAAAATGAAGTTTCCTAATTGACCCATAGCCTTTCGGAGATAAGTACAAATGTCTCTGTATGGATCCGCAAAACTCTATTAGACATGCTTATGACCCATAAAACCTATGAACCTGGCAGTGATACCAACTTTGTCATGACCCAAAATCACACCAACGACTGTGAAAGCACCTAACCCCTACGAATAGGTAAGCCAACATCAAAAATAGAGTAAACGAACACAATCAAGGCGTAATATAACTGAAATAGCATAAAAGGCAAAAATAGACTTTCAACAACATGATGTATAATGATACTGCAACAATAATACAGAGTCATGAGCCATAAAATGAGATACAACAAAATCTCTCATTAATATGATAGTATATCAATACAGATATCAACATGAAATTAGGGAAATGGGACTCCAGGGTCTGCGGGCGATCATGCAGAACTACGTTGAGTCTCCTCTAACAGATACTACGCTCCCTCCTAAAGTTTACTACTGGTAATGTCTAAATCTGCACAAAAATAAGGAGAATTAAATTATGAGTACGAAAAAACGTGCAATAAGCATCAAGACTAACCTAGGTAAAGTAGTTATGAGATTCAAGTCACGTGATGTATACTAATCAAATAATTCTATACGGTTCATAATTATTCACAACACTATGATAAGAGATATAAGATTTCCAAAGATCATATCAAGAGATAACAACTCAACATGGATAATTCTATCTCGACTAACAAGTCAGAAGCATGTAACATAGGCTTAAAGTGGTATATAAGAATTCAACATAGAAAGCATATAAAATGGAAGATAAGGAAAAAGGAATTAACTTAAATGGTTAATGCTTCCACATTTATGCTCAAAACTCACCAGCTCACATGCTATATTAGAATTTAGCAAACATCTATCAATTTATCACAACATGCATGTATGACATCAAGAGAGAAACATGAGAGAGCGACCCTAGAGTGGGTCCCCACAAGCTGCACGACAAAGACCTCTGTCAGGCAAGCCAACAATGAATGATTAACTTGATTACACGATTTTCATGAATTAAATAATATGAAACAAAGTTTACATGATGATTGATAATAAATGGGCAATTATAATAACGAACAACCTGTAGCAAATCCCAAACCCAGTGTCACAAGTGCATGAGCATCAACTAGGAAATATAATAAATACAACATCCGTTTGGAATTCGAAAACATAGATAACCCTGATGGAGACTCCGCAGGCCGTGGATCACAACATGAAATGCAGCTGATGTAAGTCCCTGCAACATCCGCGACTCTGCGACCAAATGACCACCAGGTATATATGCACCTGCACAGAATATGCAACAAGCGTAGTATGAGTACGTAAATCAATGCGTACCCAATAAATACCTAGCCTAAACCGGGAGGAGTAGTGACAAGGGATCGACATCGACACTTACTAGAGGTCCAATTAAATAGATAATACAAAAATTCGTGCAATTGTAAAGTACGCAGCAATATGGGAGTAATATGACATTTCATAATGTTCCAATTATTTCCTTTTAAGTATAAATTTATAGATCATGTATCCTACCTCAATATCTCAAAATAAATGCCAAGTGTCACTACCAATCAGGTAAGAAATACCATAAACTTTCGGGCGTCATTGAAAAGTTTATCTCGTGAATAATCGGACTACAAGCAGTATAATACACGATTCTGCGGAGGTCGTTCGCCCCAATCCAGATTATTGTGTACACTACCGAGGTTCGAACGACACGAAACAGATATGCACCTTTATATACTGTTGAGGTGTTCGATCCACTCCACAAGAAAGTAAGGAATTTATCCCATTCTGAGAGATACTACCGAGGCATTCGACCCGCTCAACAAGAAAGGAAGTACATTTTTGAATCACAAGATACGTTCGTTCAATAATGTACATGAGCTAAATAATGAGTATATATCTTTACATTTACCGACTACCTTAGCGACAACTCAGGGTATTAAAGCTTTATCTGATACTTTTATTTCTAAATCAATTATAGTGATAACTTAAATTAATTAGGCCACCAGAATATGTTCAAATAAATCAAATATTACAGGATAAGTGTCACGCCACGAACCTGGGCCTAGACGTAACACGACACTAGGTTCCTAACAACATGTGATCGAGCAAGCCAACTAGCTTGCTAAATCAACATGTGATATCATAACATACTGAATACGGAAGATAAACTAGCACATTCTAATATATTGAAAGTCTAGATGATATAAATCAAAGTGCGGAAATAGTAAAACAACTCTGAAACATATATGTAGCCAACATTTCTTAACATGAAAAGCCCGAGACTCTGTCTAACTGTTACTATAGTCTATGAAGCTTCTAATGAAGTACTGAAAACACTGACTGGTTGTAAATACTTAAATACCATAAAGTAATTATAATGCCCTGAAAGAATTGGGGATTACTAGACAGCTGGTACGAGAATCCTAGCTCTCTGAATCATCAACCTGTAAATCATTACCTGCATCGTGAGATGCAGGCCTAGGGCAAAAGGGACGTCAGTACATTTGAATTGCACTGGTATGTAAAGCAACTGAAAGAAAGAATTATAAATGCTCAAACTGAAACTAAGTTGATAACTGAGAATTTATAATTGGTACTGAAATAATACTATTGAAATAGAAACTGAAATGATAACTGATAACTAAACTGATAACTTATGACTGAACTGATAACTAGTAACTGAAATGATAACTGATAACTGATAACTAAATTGAACAAAGGAAGTAAGGATATGAATACTCCCTCTTTTGAATGATGAACAACCTGTTTATCTGAATAAGCTACGGCCTCGGGCCCAATATATATGTGCACAATCTACGGCCTCAAGCACAAGTATACGTATACATAACTACAGCCTCAGGCCCAAAAATGCATAAAGCGTAAACTACGGCCTCGGGCCCAAACATGCATAAAGCATAAACTACGACCTCAGGCCCAAGTATGCATAAAGCATATACACTACGGCCTCAGGCCCAAATACATGTGTTCAACATTCAGGAACTGAGAATCAAATTGTAAATGCATGATAGTGAAATACTGGATCACATGGAGTTATATGATACTGGAATACTGGATCACACCGAGTTACATAATACTAGAATACTGAATAGGACTAGACTGAGACATGTATTCTTGAACTGATTATGAACTCTGAAACTTCAACTGTTTATGGCATACTGAGTAATCTATACTAAAACTCGGAGGCATCAAACCCAAGTATATTGAATATGCACTGAGCTCACAATGTTCATAATGAAAGTCATGAACGCGTTATGAAGCTAAAGAATAGAATTTCTACAACTATTCAAGGAACTAGGCTTAACTATATTTCTTAGGCAATTGGTTACATCGTAAAAGAAACGTTGTGTAGGGAGAATCATAAAAATTTCCAAACATAGAGAGTTAGCCTCACATACCTTAATTTCTTTCTCTTGAGCGTAATACAATATTCACCAACCCTTTCAACTTTAATCTATATCAATACAATTCAAAGGGATTCCATATTAGCAATAATTCTTATGTTTTAGTCACTTAAACATTTTCTCAAACACTTGGTGACATAAAGCTTCATAGTCCTTAACCCATTCTCTTGCTCCTAGATAAATTATAAATTCTCAAATGGCTATAACCAACATCATTCTTTATCATACATAAGGTAAAAAACACTCTTAACCAATAATCAACAACCAACACCCTAAACCAGTAATGGTTCATGCTTTTCTATAAAACTCATCAACTCATATCTCATGAACTAGAGTCTATAATCATTAATCCACTAATATAATCAATTAGAGGGTGAAGATATTACCTTCTTGATGTTCAATCTTCTTGATTTAGAGTTCTAGGGTTCCTTCTCTCAACAATGTTTTCCCAATCGAATATATAATGATATGGAGGGTTTACCCATGTTAATAAGATGTTGGGAAATTGAATTTAACTTAGAATAATCATTAGAACGTAACTTGGGTGGTGGAAGGACCCTTAAGGAGTTATGTTTTTGAGAGTTCACCTTTCTAGAGCAAGTTTTTATGTTTTGGGGCTGCGGGGGACGCAATATGGCTTTAAAATGACCCCCTATGAGCGCTCCCATGCTCCTGGAGACCTGATCGTGCTACTGACAGAGCAAAACGGCAGTAAAACTTCGTCAAAATTAGTGTGGTTACGCTACAGGGCGCGCATATCGCATACTGTTCTGTAAAATATGCATAACTATTTGCACAGAGATCTGTTCGACTCCATAATATATTGTTGGAAAGCTATTTCAAAGACCTTACACATTGTCACTAAAACGTGCCGGAAGACAGACCTTCTACAAACTTAGTCGATTTTGCCAAATCTTATGTACCTCACTTTCTATCTCGATTTCGAAATAACTATTTTACCCATAATCATCCCGGTGGGACTTCACATGTCCAAAATATAACCTTACTACTCCTTTAACTCATTCATACCTAAGCCGAATTTACGGGGTGTTACAATAAGATCCTAAGTCTACCTGGACATAGACATGCTTTAGCTACGTACGTACGTAACACCCACAACTTGTTACACATAACAATAAATATCACATAGGGGTAGTTTCCCCCCTCACGGAGTTAGAAATGAGACTTATCTCACTCTGAAGTTCCATAAACCGCTCCAAAGCCATTTTAACATCTCAAACCGGTGCACATCGCTCTAAAACTAGCCAACAAATATGAAAACTAATAAAAATATACTCTAATACTCATAACAAATCAATTAAGAAAAATTCACCACTCCACTTGAAAATCGGTAAAGCAACCCGTGGGCCGACGCGCCCAGATTCTGAAACTTTTCGAAGATAACCATTACCCATAATATTACAAACTCAAATATATAATTTATTCCAAGTTCCATGCCCAATTTCATGGTAAAAATTCAAAAATACCAATTTCTATGATTTTATTCAAATTCCCAAATTTCTACAAATTTTATGCCTAAACCAATAAAAAACCCTTGTATTTAAATCACAATACGAGGGAATCACTTACCTTGACATATATGATGAAAATATCCCCTTGAAGCCTCTCCAAAATCTACCAAACGAAGAGAGAAATGAGCTAAATCCCGCTTTAAACAAATCTGCCTAGGCATGATCCTTCATCGTATTCATGAACTTATGAACGAATTCACAATGTCCAGTTGAGCCTACTACTTTGCGTTCGCATTCCACACTTCATATTCACGTAGGACAAACGGCCTCAAGCCCGACTCCTCCTTTTCCTTCAACGCGTTCTCGACTGGCCATTCACGTTCATGTAGGTTCCTCAGGCACCTTTCCGCATTCGTGACCTCTGTATTGCGTTCCCAATGAATAATCTCCTCGAGCCCTACAAATTCTTCATTGCGAACGCGATCGCCTCCACGCGTTCACGATGAAAGACACTAGAACCAACATCAACAACAACAAAACATGGGAAAAATGATCCAAAACCAACCCGAAATACACCCGAGGACTCTGGGACCCCATCCAGTCACACCAACCAGTTCCAAAAATGCAACACAAACTTTGTCAAAGCCTCAAACCACATCAAACAACAACAAAATCATGAATCGCACCCTAATTTGTGCTTAATGAACTTTAGAACTTCAAACTTATACATTTGATGCTGAAACCTATCAAATCACGTCCGATTGACCTTAAATTTTGCAGACAAGTTAAATTTGATATTACAGACCCACTCCAACTTCCGAAATTGGGATCCAACACCGATATTAAAGAATAAGCTCTATAGTCATACAATTCCTTAAAAACATGTCATGGAAAGCACATAACCAAATAAGGCATAATAAAATCTTAAAGCCTAACCTGGTTATGCATAAGACATAGCATCCACATATACGCTCGTCACCTTGCATATACGTCAATTTACACATATCTCAATTAAGCAAACAAGGCCATATCTTAAAGATTGTTTCTTCACAACAATGTTAGGCAAGATACTTACCTTAGCAAGCCAAATTAACCCTCCTAAATCGTCTTTCCTTAAAGCAACTCCAAATAGCTAGAATCTAGCCAAATGATATTAAATAAAAACACAAATAACATCATAGAATTTGTTCCAAAAAATAAAGCTTCAACATATAATCAATTCTTAAAAAATCAACGCGGGCCTACACGGTCAACATCCAAGTCTAAGGGTAGATTTTGTTTACCCATCACCTTGCGAATCCAAATATGTGTTTAGTTTTCAAATACAAGTCCAAATCATAGCTCAAGACCTCAATTCTCACCCTCCTAAGTAATAGGCAACAATATCAACTTTCACTTTAAAATTTCATATTTTTTGTAATATTCCAGGTAGATTCTTGAAATATAAATGCAAATTATAAAAAACCACTTGCCTTATTTCCTTTTATTAAAATCTCCATGAATTATTACTTCTCGCCAAGTCTAGTGTTCAAAATATGTGAGAATGGGCAAAAAATTTGAAATCCCCATTTAAATATACTGCCCAAGAATACCCATCACAAACGCCGCCTAAGAATTGTGTTCGCGAAGTACAAATCAACCTCTACCAAAGTTCCTTATTCGTCATCGCGGGAGGACCCTCACAATCCCGAAGCATCGCCTACCATACCTACGCGAACGCAACATCATACTCGTGAATGTAAAGTACCACTGCCTAATCATTCACGAATGCGACTCTTCCAATATGAACGCCAAGAAACAATAACCCCTAGCCCAAATCCTTCATCACGAATGCAAGACACCTCTCGCAGAAGAGAAGAATCCCAAACATTGGTTCGTCAAGAAACTTTAAATATTCTCTAGGTGAATGAAAATTCACCTGAGTACTCTGGGACCCCGTCCAATCATACCAAGAAGTCCATAAACACTATCCAAACATATCTGAAGCCTCCAAATACATACGAAATTATGAAATCTTTGAATTAAAGGTCGAACCACACATTAAACTTTCTTAATATCATAAACCTCTAAACTTTCAACCAAGTGCCCAATTCATGTATAACCACCTCGAACCTCAACTAAACATTGCACACAAGTTTTATACCATAATATGAACCTATTCACAGTCTCAACACAATAATTGGAGTCCAATAAAACCAAACTCAGCTATCGGTCAAACTTAAGAAATCTCCAATTTTTCAAATTGTCAACTTTCGACAAATACAGTCAAAATCTTCTAGGGACCTCCAAATCCAAATCCAAACATACGCCTAACTCCATGATTACCCTACTAGCCTATTGGAACCATCAGATCACCAATCTAGATTATTTTAAAAAAAATCTAACCTTGGTCAACTCTTATTATTTAAGACTTCCAAAATAAAACAAAGTATTCCAAATCACACTCAAACCCCATGAAACCCAAATCACTCTTCCTCGGAAGCCACAAAATATAAAATGTACACACGAGAATTATGAAATATGGAACGGGGTTATAATACTCAAAAATAACTTGTTAGAACATTACAAATCACTCTCACAATTCTCCTATCTTTGTGTTCAATTATAAAAAACAAAAACAATCCCAAAATTCAAAATCTTTCAAAACATCCAAGAATACGATGATGTGAAACACCAAAAATCCATCCCAATCTATTCATGTTAAGTATGATCATATCAAATTAGTTGGTGATGCTTCTTCCTGAGACCCCCGAATTTAAATCCCCCAAAACCCTAACCCTATTCAATAACAAGACAACCCTACATCTATTGTTAGAGAGGAGGGCACACATGTAGGGGTGTCAATGATTCGGTTCTGTTGATTATTTTATACAATTTATACGATACAATTTTTTTGATTATTCTATTATGTATAACCAAAATTAGACTTTTCGTAACCGTCCCAATCATGTCGGTTTCTCTTCTGTATCGGTACGGTTCGGTATTTTTTTCAAATGTCATGTAAAATTCACCAGTATAAATTGGATGCAATCGCATACGTTCTTTTATAGGACTTAGATATTTTATGCACTAGATATTTTTACTTTTTAAAGGGCGATGAATTTAAAAAAAAGATGGCTAGAGTATAGATCCATCAACTATTCTACAACAATGTAAAAGAAACCAAATAAAGGCAAAAAATATAAATGACACGAGTTGAAAGATATTAACCAAGCTGGGAATCAAAAATAAAGTCTATAGAAGATGAAATATTCAAAAAGATAAATCTAAATTATATGAAAGGAACATATTCAATACATGTAGCTTGCTACTCATAATCGTTAGAATACTTTGTGTCTTGCTAATAAAGATACTTGAAATAATTTAGTTTAAGTAGAAGTAGCATAATACGTTTTAGGAATTAGTATTTTGAGTTTAATTACTTGTTGTCTTGTAATATTTTTCATAATTCCAAGGACCAAAGAAAAAATTAATTTATTATTATTTTTAAACATACTAGATAAATATATTTTTCACATATAAAATTTATTCGGTACGGTTCGGTATTTTTTTGGTTTATTTTTATAAAATAAAAAACCTACCCTAATTATCGGTACGGTTATAAATTTATATAAAAACCTACGGTTTCTTAAAAAAAAATCTAAAAATTAGTTTGGTACGGTACGTTTGGATCAGTTTAGTCGGTTTGCGAATATCCATTTACACCCCTACACACAGGTTAATGGAGGACGTGATAAAACAATGGTGGTTGAGAAAAAGGGAGAAAAAAACCTAATGATATTATGAGTGCTGTGTAAAAAAGGGGGAGGGTGTTTGTATTACCTCAGAATGTTTGCGCTTCAAGTGGTGAGGGTATTGAGAAAGTAGTTTTGAGTAATGGTGCTGGTGAGGATGAGAATGTATAAGAGGCTGATAGACAAACTAATTCTTTGGGTGCTAGTCTAGCTGAAACTGAGGGAAAAGGTGGTGAAGAATAAAGAGAAGAAGGAGTGAAGTAGGAGCAAGAAGACAATTTGACTCTGTCTGAGAGGATGAAAATTTGGAAGGATAAGTTGGTGGCTCAGGGCACTAATGTTTCTAGCAGTATTTTAAAGTTGGCCAGGAAAGAGCCACAACATAAGAGAAGTACTCATACCACTAGGAGTTAAGGGAAATACATTTGATGTGAAGGAGTTTGTCTTGGGGGTGAGTCATTTGATGTGAAGGTTGTTAATTTGGAAAGTGATATTGAAATGGAGGTTGAGGAGGCCATCAAAAAAGGAATAAGAAAGCAAGTTTCTCCAGAACTTCTAGTAAGAAGAAATAGACTCTAAAGAGAAGAAAGAAGTCTGATCCCACTAATGAAAGGACTATGACAAAAATATATGAAAAGGTTACTAATCGTTGCCAACTCCACACTACTACAAAGTAGGAAGAGAGGGTCGCAATAGCTTTTACCCGATATGAGGGTCGGGATCGAATTCCTCAGGGAGCTAGATATGGAGTCAAGTATCTATTTAGGTTGGAATTGCGTATTTGTTCCACATATCACTTCTATTCAATTTTGGTTTTTCTTTATATTCTACTACGATTAAACTAGAAATTATAATTGCAACTATATTAATCTGAGGGCAAATTGGTACAAGTTGTCTCTAATGGTTTAAAAGGTGCTAGGGTAGTGACTTTCACCTAGGTAGCTAATTAACGGGTAATTGCTTCTAAGGCACGATTGGCATGATTGGGGAAATATGCTATAACCGTTGCACGATTTTACCCACTCTCACACCTCTCAGTAGAGAGAGTGATTTTGCCCAATTGACTTTCTCAAGACCAACTGGGTAGGCAGATTTGCTTAGGCAACTAGGGTTCAAGTCGGGTAATTACTCTCTTGAGGTTTAACCCTTTAATTGGGACTATCAAATCTCTTGAGTCCATCCCTATTCCTTGTTGGGTCAATTTTGGAGACTTAGGCTCTCTTTCTCAAGAAGAGCCCAAGTCAACTTAGCACAAAATTAGTCTTTGCAACCACTAATTCATAAATTAAATCATAAAATTAACCCAAATAACAAACACCCATAACCAATATAACCCTATATCACAACACCCGTCAATTACCCACACTAGGGTTGAGCCACAACCCTAGCCAATGGGTTTAGCTGCTCATGCTTGAAGAAGAAAATAGAGAAATAGATGAAGAAAAAGACATATTAATTAAACAGTAAAGAAAATACAGAGAATCAATCATTAGAGTTAAGCTAAAATGCCCAAAATGGCTAACAATTAGGTTCTCAAGAGCGCAGCTGCTAAAATCTAATAACTGATACCCTAAAAATGGCAAAATATTCAATTTATACTAAGATGGAAAAACTAGACAAAAATGCCACTGCGGTGTAAGTGCGGGCCGCACAAAATGGACTGCGTCCGCACTAGGCTCTTGGGCTTGCAATCTTGGCTCTCTGAACTCAGGCTCCGCAGACCGCGCAAAACGGACCGTGGCCGTGGAGGTCTCCAATGCGGTCTGCACATCTCTCTGAACTTCTCTTCCGCGGACCGCACATAATGGTAGTGCGGCCGCGGAGCCTTCACTGCAGACCGCATATAATGGAGTGCGGCCGCGTTGCTTGAAGCCTTAATTTCTAACTCTCTGAATCTCTCTAGTGCGGACCACACAAAGAGTAGTGCGGACGCACAAGGCCTGTTTTCTTGAATTTTGCCTTGTCTTAGGTACTTGAGCAGGTTTCACTCCTTTTGAGCCGATGTTTGACTTTTCGTCACTTTGTCGATCAAACCTGCAATCAAGAACAACTTATGAGCCTTTTGGGACTATTTTGTAAGAATTTAAATCAAAGCATAAGCAAGAAGGAGAATGAGACACGTCAAAATCCCTAGTTATCAACTCCCCCAAACTTAAGCTTTTGTTTGTCCTCAAGCAAACAAAATAAGACCCATCCCTTAAGGGAAAATGCAAGAATTTTCAGCTATCCTAATGTAACCTCAACAAGCATCAAATGGGACTAACAATTGCCCTCAATACAAATGGATCATTAGCAACATTTAACCTTTGAAAAATCATGGATCGAGTGTGGCATAAGAGTATCAAGAGTTGACTCATTACATCAAAGAACTCTCTCAATTACTTTGGTCATTATGGAACCCAAACTCACACATCCTCAACTCCACCTAAGCAAACCTCACCTTTAAGAGTATTGGCATACAAACCGAGGTCAATGGGATTTCACTCCTCTCTCTCAAGAAAAGGTCACAAGTCCAACTCTAAGTAACATATGCTTGCCCCTTATGTAAGTATCCACTAATGTAATCTTCATTCAACTCAAGATGATATAGGGCTTTTGTAGAGTCATTGTGAAGGCTTTTAGGTTAGGGTAGGACATGTTTTTATTCAAGTGGGTTCAATCTTCCTTTAAGCACTTCTTTAGATTCATTGGGCACAATTCACTTGACTCTTTGAGTCATTTCACTTCTTTCTAAGGGGTTAGAAAGACACAATGTCACTCTTTCTTATGCAATTCAAACTGTTTCTCCTTTTTCAACTTCCCACACCTTTCTTTCTTTTGCTTTTCTTGAATCCCTTTTTATTCTCTTTTCACATTGAGCATTCTTTTTTTCTTTTGCTTTTCTTTCTTTTTCATTTCCTTTCCTTTTCTTCATTTTTGTTCCTTATACCACTTCGTTGCCATCCTCGTCTCTCCTCCCAAACTTATACTTTTTCCATGTGCTCAAGGAAAGATTAGGTGCCAAGAGAGGGTATATTTTAGAACGGGTATAGGCTTGTAACATGGTTCTTTGAAAGAAGAAGGTCTAAGGATAGGCTATGGAATTTGTTCAACTATCATTTGGATCAAGGAGAGCCTATAATCACTTCTCAAGTCAAATTTCACTTAAGATTTTGCCCCAACAAACATTCAAGGCAAGTTTTAGACCATTGGATTGGGACTTGGACTCGCAATTCAATTACTCACCACACAAGCTAAGGTCTTGCTAAAGACATCGAGCCGGGGGCCCACAACGACCATAGATACGATTCGAGCACACAATGGCCCAAAAAACCATTTGATGATTGTCAGTCAACACGAGAGTCTCAAGGTTATGACTTTTACCATCCTAAACACAACATTTTGTCTTAGACCATGGGATCAAAGGCAAATGTGTTAGGCCCAAGTGAAACTTTGCTTGAGGTACCCTTAACTACAAACTATCAAAAACAAAAGCAAAAATGCACTCAAACCCTTAAGAAGGTTGTCACACCATCTATCATTGGGAAGATCCACCCGGTTCACACAATACTCCACCTTTGGAAAGAACCGTGGCATTAAGAAAATCAAAGGCTTATTAAACACTTCCAAAGCAAAACAAAAAACTACGAGCCTATAAAAGAAGCTAAAACAAATTTTTTTTGCAAAAATTGAAAATAAAATGAATATGTACAATAAGGGAATGAATATACAACGTGGGATAAATATATAAAATAATGTAACTTTATATACAGACCAGAGGAAAGATAAAAAGCGCGATAAAAGTAACTAAATGTAAAATTATATAAAACCAAATGAAGATCAGAGAAAGCATAAACTAAATCAGTATATATACAATCATCCAAGGATAAAATGTAGGGCACACCCCCTCAAATAAAAGCTAGCATTGTCCCCAACACCAACTAAAGCAAATAAGCACCAAAAAGTGTAAGGAAAGGATATGAAGACTCCCTAAGCCTCATCCGTCTACATAGGATCATGATGGTCCCTAGGTCCTCTGTGTGCTCGGGAACTCAGACTGGTTCCCGATATCATGCTGCTCAGTTGCTGGGACATGGGACTAGACCTGGACCGGCTGTGGATCTGGTACATCCTATGGCTGACTAGAGGAAGCCTCCGATGGGTCCGCCAACTGGATGATGGCATCATCTACTCTAGGAATCTTCCTCCTCTTCTTTAGAGGCCGCTGTGTCTGCTCCGAATCTATGGTTGCTGCTGTAACTGCTGCTGGAGCTGGGTTCTTAAATAATAAGTCTAAAGGCAGATGGCCTGCCTTTAGTCTA
Source organism: Nicotiana glauca (assembly GCA_026770625.1). NCBI lineage: Eukaryota > Viridiplantae > Streptophyta > Magnoliopsida > Solanales > Solanaceae > Nicotiana > Nicotiana glauca. The sequence goes on along the minus strand of MU787547.1, from coordinate 18,743 downwards.
TCCACATCCACCCTCAGCTCCTTCACGGGCTCCTTGGAGGCCCGTGTCTTGCGCAGATTCTTGTTCTCCTTGGCAAGCACTTTTAGAGCCTTGCCATGTGAATCCACTGCCTTTGCCAAATCAGCCTGGATACTGAGGATCTTCTCCTGGTTGTCAAGTATCTTCTTCAAGGAATCCTCTATAGACTATGGAACCTATGCTGGTTGTAGTGCCGACTGAGCCGCAATGGTAGTGGTCAAGGTAGACAACTTGGATGAAACAGTATACACCTAGTTGTTCAGGCTCAGAAGTGATTGGCTCAGCCGGTGGGCAGTGATAGGATGGGCCTGAGAAGATGGAATCTCCGAGCCAGCTGAGGTAGAAGGACCTGGAGGAATGTCAGCTGAAGTAGAAGGTCTGGGAGGCATATCTGCAGTGGTGGAGGCAAGCTCAGAGGAGGCCTCTACCACAACTGGCTCTTCAGAATGGCTAGTTGGGCAGAAACAGGCGCCTTGTAATTCTTGTCCTTGGGGTTGTCCAGCCCCTTCAAGCTATACGAAGAGAACGGAGTCGTTTCCTTGACCTTGATGTCAAACGGCCTCTTCTCCACCTTCAAGTCCCGAAAGTACATGGTCAGAGTGTTGGGGAAAGGGTAGTTCTGGTCGCTCTCGGATCCCACAAGAGAGATGATGTGGGACATCACATTCCCCATATTGATGGGGTATCCCACCATTATTGAAGCAACCAATACGGCTAGGTGGAGAGGGAGAGTCTTTTCATGAGAGGTAGGATGCATACGAACGTCTCCCAACCCCTCGTCTCAAAGTTGAGGGTCCTCTGAATATCTTGAACCTAAAGGTCAACCAATCAGCAACTATCCACAAGATTGCCAGGAACTGAGCTAACCACGGGAGGACCTCCTCGCCCATCTCCAACTTTGCCATGTAGAGGGACTCATCAACATCACTAAACCCCAAATAATCATTCAGAGACTTCCCGTCGAACATCACCTTTTTGTTTCAAACCTTGGTCACTTTGGATCCCTTGACGATGTCAGTTGTATTACAGTAAAATTCCTTGACCAAGTGTTCATTTTCCTCCACGCAGTCATCTAGAAAGTGCTCCCACACCACTCTCGTTCTGAACTCTCTTTGCACATTTGGGCTGTGAGGTAGAAGGTCTCTATCTAGAAGCTCCTCTCTAAAATCAATTTTCTTACCAGCCACCACTCCCTGAATTTGTGGTATACCACCTGGCTCACGAATCTGTCTTTCCACACTTCAGGTTTTTTGGTACGGGCA